>OVAN01003744.1:0-27972 GCA_900406275.1 Anastatica hierochuntica
ATTAGAATCCGAGAGTCAACGGAAGTTATTCTCGAGGTTTCTAATACATAGAGAACTGATACTACGTAAGTAGATCAGTTCTACATTAGTGTTTGAGTGCAAGACGATTTAAAAATTGTTCCCTAATCTATAATTTGAATCAACAATGAATACCCAATGTCCAACTCTTCTTTGATTGATTTACAACTTGTATTCGTTTGTTTGATTTCTCTGCTTTCTGAATGTCGATTATTGCATCTCTTACAAAAGATACTTTTCACTTTATACCGCTGTTTGATATGAAATTCTACGTTCTACCTTTGGTCTTTGTGGATTCGATTCCGAACCATTACAACGTACTTCTGTGCACTTGCATTGTTATCTCAAGCGAAAACCTGAGCTATCAAAAATTATTTCTAAGATTCACCAAGATGGTTTTTTGGTGGTCTATGATGTTTAACGATGCCCAAGCCGTCATATCTAGGTGTGATGCTTGCCAAAGATTGGGAAATACAAATAAGAACGAGATTGCCGCAAAATTTCATCATAGAAGTCAAAGTTTTTGATGTCTAGGGAATAGACTTCATGAGACTTTCTCGACATTCTTTAGAAATCAACACATACTTTTGATAGTAGACTACGTCTCTTAATGGGTGGAATCCATAGCGAACCCCACCAATGATGCAAACGTGGTCATAAAAATTTTCAAGTCCATCATCTTTCCACGTTTAGAAGTTCCAAGAGTTAGCATTAGTGATGGAGGTTTCTCCTAGAGTTTTCGTTAATGTCCTAAAGAAATATGGTGTTAAGCACATGGTTGAACTCCTTATCATCATCAAAAAAGTGGTTAAGCCGAGATTTTTAACTAAGAACTCAAGAGCATCCTGCAAAAGACAACATGAAAGACGAGAAAAGATTGGTCCACCAAGCTAGATGACTCTCTTTGGGAAAATATATCCGCGTTCAAGACTCATTTAGGGACGACAAAATTTCATCTTATGTAGGAAAAAACGTGTTACATTTTGTTTGAACTTCAATATAAGGCTGCTTGGGCGATTGAAGAGCTTAACTACAATCTAAAGACCGTTGGTGAAAGAAAATTGATTCCATTGAATGAGCTGGATGAGATTCGACATTTGACTTATGAAAGCATTAATATTTCCAAGGGACAAACAAAGGCATGTCCCGAAAAGAAGCTAGTGCTAAAGAGATTCTCTCCAAACGGCCGAGTCTTGCTATTCAATTCACATCTTAAGCTCTTCCCGAAAAGCTAAGATCACGTTGGTCTGAACCATTCAAGATTAAAGAAGTGAAACCATATGGAGCTATTTTTCTTTGGGATCGAAGCGGAGAATTATTCACTGCCAATGGCCAACGTCTTAAGCCTTATCTAGAAAACACAGAGATTAGTGTAGAAACTGAGATTTTCTTGTCCAATGCACCTCATCCTAAAAATAAAATGACTCGAGCTAATGACTTTAAACAAGCGGTGTGTTATTTTTGTTTTTGGTCTTAAAATTCAGAAGTTGACACATTTGGTTTTAATTTTCGGGATAAACTAAATCAAATTGAAAATATGTTTGAATAAGAAGTGGCGACCATGAGCAAACATACCGAACGACAAACGATTCATGTTAGTTCATGGCTCATCGTGGCCGATATTACCATTCACATGCTTTGTTTCTTGTTCGTGATATTATTCGGTCCTACCGACCGCACATCCATTTCCTCCTCCCAACTAGTACGCGCCTCACTACGATCGATATTTTGGTCCGCTTTCCACGTTTGTTCACCAACCACTTGCGGCACTTCAACCTTCCCACTGATTAAGCGCCCGTCCATACCTCCCAACTTGTACGAATGCTCTCTTGGCCGATACTCCCGTTCCTCGCACCTGGTTCACATTTTTCTTGACTTAATATCATCCAATCCATCTGGCTAGTTTCTCAACCACATCCGAACATGAAAATTACTCGACCATCACCAAAACTCATGTTAACACGGAACTGCCCAATAGCAAATCCCGGTGACACTTGATTTGGCTCGGTAATCACTTGGCCAAACCTCAAAAAGATATTTCACCAAGAGAATCAAAGCCTACAGAAAAATGGCAGGATAAAGTGAGTGTAATAGGCTGGAAGGATTTCAAGATGCCAAGATTTGACCCAAACATTGACACAAAGTTATAAGCCACATAAAATGGTCAAGCCAAATCAAGAATTTCATGAGAAACCAAGGCACCAAATCAAATATTCATCAACCGAGTACTTATGACAGACATTTCTGCTTGAAAAGATTGGACCATGCTCGATCAAAATTAGTAGATGCTCGAGTACAATTTTTCAAGCCGCACTTCACTGTCGAATGATCCATTTTCATGCTATTTCTCAAATGGTGCGGGTTAATACCTCAAAATTCATATCTATAAATAAAATATGGTACTTTCAGGTAAATTTTTGATATTTCTCGGGATATTATTCACTCATTTTCTTTTGGCCAACAAACAACCGCTTGCGACAATGTCCTTCATACCAATCCGAGCAAGTGCATGTACATCCGCATTAATACCTTAATTTTTTCATTTTTGTTGGTTTTAGTACCATTTTAGGCTCAACTTTGCACCGAATCGGTGCAAGTTAAGTTTAAAAGGATTTTAATTTTAACTAAAGAGTTTTTATTTATTTGTCCTAACCTTTTGAATAATTTCTTATTAATTTTTAAATTTGTTTTATCGAGTCAAAAATTTTAGTGCGTAAGCTAACCATGTTCCACTAGACCTAGTGTCCATAACATCACTTATGAGGACATCAGACCATCAGTTGAACCAACGCTAAACCACACTCACCATCCAAATCGTATTTGAGCGAACAATGATATATGTTCATTCAAAGGAGTATATGTTTTAAAACCGGAGAAAGTAATCAACAAGAAGACCTGCTCCAGAAATGTAACTCAATGGAGCTTCACCTCAAATTTGAATCAACTCATCCGATGTTTAAATGAAGAAGTTATGCAACTTTCAAGACATATGATTCTTGACATGCCTTATTTAGAGTTTCCGAGTTTGGATCATTGCAAACGTATGTGTGACGACCAAGGCATATTCTAATCCATTTAGATATTTTTTAGATTCTCCATAACGCAATGGATCAAGAGAATTTTCTTGTGCTTTCATTTTCCATATCTAGAGCTAAATCGAGCATTTAATGTTGAACAAATAAATCTCTTTGATTTCTTCGAATCAATTGGATTGGAGACTTACAAAACCGTTGAGAGACTTTTAAGAATTTATGGATTTATGTCTAATTTTTCTACATACATGGAGCTTCAAGCTTTCATCATTTGGAAAAAAAAGAAGTAATAAAGGCCATATCAGTCAAGCATTTGACTGATTTTTCATTTATGTTGATTTTAACATTTATTTTGATTAATTTGTTTCTATTTTTATAGTTTTAAAATAATATGGTTGAACCTACAAAAGCTCTTCTTATTTCATTATACTAATCACGAATCATTTGTTAATAAACTTGAGAAATTTCTATAAAAGTGTGTCTTTTTGTGTTTGGTTCGTCCTTTTGCTCTAAGGGTATTTGCGTGGTTTCCCCCTTGCTTAAACTTCAGCCGAGTCTTGTTATTATAACATGTGGATTCTGCCAGGGAGCTTACAAGCTCACCTCTCGCACAGATTTATCACCATCCGTTGGAGTCCATCTCTACCTTCATCTGCTTTCGAATTTATCAAGCCTTTCAGTCTTGAGTTCTCGTGATCAATATTTGTAGTGTGATTCCAATGTTACATTATTTTGATATCAGATCTAAAAGCACTTATCCTCTATTTTTTTCAATTTTCTTAGTTGTTTGATTAGTCTACCGAAAATCCATTTTAAAAAGTTTTTTTTACTATTTTTTCATCTCTTTAAAAAATCAGTAAATAATATTTAATTTTTTATTATTTCTCATTAAATTAAAATCTAGAGAAATTGTTTTTGTTTTGTTTGATTTCTTTTATAAAAAAATTATTTCTAAAAGTGTTCTCTTTCAAACCATCAAATTTTTATCATTTGATGATGCAAAAGCAATGTGCGTTGAATTCAATGAGTGGAATGAATCAATCATATACTTTGAGAAAAAATGGCTGAAAGAAATAATTTTTCTGATTCGTCATATCCTAAAAATAAATGATTTATTCAATGGGTCATACCCTAAAGTTAAGAAGCCAGAGTTGTTGACTCACTCAAGTCAGATCAACGGTTCATTTTATACTTGATAATTAAGGATCGACAATTTGATGCACACATTCATCACATGTCGGGTACTTTGGTGTTGGGGGCAAACCCTTTTCAAAAGGGAAAAAATTATGAGGACATCAAACCATCAACAAATCCAAAAAATTATGATAATTTTAGGAAATAATGGATTTATGTCCAATTTTTGTAGATACAAGGAACTTCAAGCTTATATTATTTGGCCAAAATCAAGCAATAAACGCAATACAAATCAAGCATTTGATTGATTTTTCATTTATATAGATTTAACATTTATTTTGATTAAATTTGTTTCCATTTTGATAGTTTTACAATAATATGGCTGTGCCTACAAAAGCTCTTCTCATTTCATTGCAAAAGAATCACAAATCATTTGATAATAAACTTTGAGAGTTTTCTATTAAGTTTGTCTTTTTGTGTTTGGTTCGTCATATTGTTCTAAGGGTATTGTGTGTGGTTTCCCCCTTACTTAAATTTTAGCAAATTCTTGTTCTTCTAGTGTTTGGATTCCCCCATGAAGTAAGCTTACCCCTCACACGGATTTATCACCATCCATCAAAGTCCATCTCTACATTCACTCGCTTATGCATCTATTAAGCCTTTGAGTCTTGAGTCCTCATGATCAATAAGCTTGGTGTAATTCTAATCTTATAGCAGTTTAGTTACATGTAATCTGAATGAAAAACTCTTTCGCGGGTCGGTTTACGGAGATGAAAATATCACATGGATATTTGGGAGACTTAGAGCTACTTTGCACCAAATAAACTTAATTTTCTCATCTTGGGGCTTAGTATACTTTGGATAGACTCCCCTTTCATGCATGACACTAAAAAATTTAGTGAGTACTGTCCCTTTTACTATTTCTTTCATTTAAGATGGATCTAAAGTTCGATGAAATGAGCAAAGGGGTAATTACTTTAACCAAAATTTTGAACCATTTGGACTCATAAAGACTTATTCCACTTACACATCATTTAACAAAAAGAAAAGAAAAAAATAAGAGAAAAAGAGATCAATAGAAAAATAAAATAATATCCTAGAAGTAGGGATAAATCGATTCTCGAAGGGGCTGATAGAAATAATAGAATGATACACTATAAAGGTGGGAAAAATTAGCCTATAAATCAAAATGATAGAAAGAGGGTAGAGTTGTAGGAAGGATTAATGTGTCTAGGAACTTGATTGAGTGTGAGTCACTTGTTCTATGATCGATATTCCCTCGATGAGACCTCATGATTATAATTTAAGAAGTATTTAATGGAGATTCTAGATCATTCATATAGATTGTAGATTTTGATCGGGATTTTTGCTAAGCTTTTGTGAAGTACGCGAAAGTTGTTTCCTAATGCTAACTCGGTTGTTCGTAGATCAAAAAGAGAAGATCAATAATTTTTTCTGCATGGTTTCCACATTTTTCAAAGATCTTCTCAGTTCGTATGCTTGTTTACTCGAATGCGAGCAACATTTATGTCCAAGAGAGTTGATAAACCGTATTTATACATGTTTTTACATTAGGATTTTATTCATTTTAAGAGCCTTTTACGCTTTTCTTGATCACAATTGGTTGTTTTCTTGTATTTATAGTGTTTAGAGTCATTTTAGGTTGAACCAAATTTTGCAGCACTTTGTAGCATTTTGGAGCAAAAGCGAGTTTCTGGACAATTTCTAAACATTAGAAAGATCAATCAAGATGAAGACCTTTCCCTTAATGCATTTTGATGAAATTTGGCAAGAAACTAGAAATTGGAGTTTGATTCCCTATGGAGTTATTTAAAGTCATTTGGATCAAAAGATATATTCATTTTACTATAAACTGGTCTATCTGACATGAAGCCGAAGCATGTGTAGAAGTGAGGCTCCATACCTGCCTGGGCAAGAGCACCACACCAACCGGTATTTGCTAACTGTACCATCAGTTGGAGGAAAATTCATATCAGTGTGGGACAAAAATAACTCCTAACTGATATAAACCAAGTTTTCAGCCCCAACTTAATCTGAACAGACTTTTGTTGACATAAACCTATAAATACATTTTTAGCCTTTTTTGAAGAGAGTGCCACACTATCTGACATGAAAATAGCTTTAAAATAGGTAATTTGTCCCTCAATCCTTTGAAGAATTAGATCTCAAGCTTTTCCATAGAGAGGAAGATTTCATCTCTTGTTTCAACATCGAGAAGTTCTCTATATTTTCCATTGATTTTTATTGCTTTTCACTTCTGTCTGTGTGCGAGTTGTCGTTTGTTAGGTTGGAGGGAAGTAAGTGTTTCATGAATCCATAAGGTCAATCATATTAAATTAGGGAAAATTGTTTGGTTCTCATCTCTGCGTGAAATTAATGCCGCGAGTTAACTTGATCAAATAGGTACTGATTTTAAGTAGATTTACATTCATAAATCTTGATTAGATCACTTGACTTAGTATTTGATGAGCAAATCGATATGAGAAACGAAAGTGGATCGATATAGGTTTCTGAACAATTGAATCCCAAATGAATTAATGCATATTTTCTTCTACAATAACCATATGAAAGTTAAGTCTATTGGTTGTTAAAAAACATAGAATCCCGAGTTTCTAAAGTAGATAGGATTTAAATTTGTTATTTGAGTTCAAGAACGATTTTTAAAATTTTCTTAAAAATCGATTACCTATGATTTATACTTCCATGTGATTTACCTACAACCTAACCTTTTAATCTTTTGAATTCTCTTTGTTAATTTAATATCTCGTGCCTTTCATTCTGTTTTATTATTTTATAAAACAAAACTCCAAACTCATATTTTGTTTAAACTCTATTAGAAGTCTAATGTATTTGTAATTCATATTTAGTTGTTGTGGAATTGGATCCTTAAATACTACCACATCATTGTGCAATTGCAATTGAGTGATATCTATTTCTAGTGAAAAGTAATTAACGCGCACATTAATGCATCAAATTCAGGTAAGTCATGGCCATACACTACAAGAAAACAGACGATTTGCGAGGAAATATTTTCATCGAAAATTTGCGATGAATTTGCGAGAAGACTGCTTCCAATTTTTTTTCTGTCGCGAATTCCTCACAAATTTGCAAGGAATTTACGACTTAAAATATTCTCTTGCGAATTAGCAAGGAATCTATGTGGAAAGTGTAACAGAATATGAAATTCTCGCAATTTCCTCGCAAAAATTCATGGGGCTTCTCCTTACAAAAAAGAGGCTATCATCCGCAAACAGGAGCTGAGACACTAGTGGACTAGCTCGCACTACTCTCATTCCGGTTATACATCCCTGACACTCCACCTCTCTCAAAAGGCCAAAGAGCACTTCTGTACACATTACGAAGATAAATGGAGACAATGGGTCTCCTTGCAATAACCCTCTCCCTAGCATTCTATGGCCTCGGGGTTGATCGTTGATCAATACCCGGTAGGAAATCGATTTGATATTACGCATGATCCAATTTATCCAAATCTATGCAAGACCCATCTTCTGCATTACGACTACTACAAAGTTCCATTACACTCGATCATAAGCCTTACTTATATCCGATTTAAAGCCATCCTCTTATATTTACCTGCAGGGTTCGTCCGCAGACCATGAAACATCTCTTGAGCTACCAAAATGTTATCGATAATCAATCTTCCAACGACAAAGACAAACTTTGTCTTAGAGGTAAGGCTAGGTAAGTATCGCTTAAGCCTCTGACACAATAATTTTTAATTTATCTTGTAACAGACATTGCAAAGGTTGATGGGGGCGAAACCCTGCCATCTCTTGTGATCTCTCGCTCTTTGGTATGAGACATATATTTCTCTCATTCAAACCTAGGACAATGGTACCATCCATTAAGAATTTTTTAACGATGGAAACAATATCCTGCTTCACCGTCTCCTAAATGTGTTGATAAAATAGTGTTGTCATGCCATCCGGACCAAGCGCTTTCTCAAGGTGCATATCAAACAATGCCCTACGAACCTCCTCTTATGAATATGGTCTAGTAAGATCGGCATTCATCTTCAAGGTAAATTTATTCAGAACGAGATCTATGATCTCCTCAATAGCTAGATTTCCATAAGTTCGGAAAAACTCTTAGTACTTTGTGGCAATAGCCACAATCCCCTCCTCTTGTTCGACCAGGACGCCTTGATCATTTAAGAGATGTACAATTCTATTGCGCACTCGTCTATATTATGTTTTCGCATGGAAGATATCCGTGTTTCAATCGTTCTCACGGAGCCATAACGCTCTACTCTTTTGTTTCCAAAACTATTGTTGCGCCTTTAGTACATCGTGTAGCTCCTTAGTGGCCAATGAAATCTCCTTAGCGGTATCACTATCAGAAGCATGGAGGCTGTTAACTTTTTGCTTTAGCTCCTATATGCTATGCTTGGAAGCCATTTGATGCCCTTTCTCCAGGAGACAATGGTCTTCCTACACGAAAATATATTTGACCGAATATCCATACTTGGCGGCAAATCTCCCCACGCATTCTTGATGATATTCTCAAAACCCTCTTTTTTGATTAAGTGCTTATAAAAATAGAATGCTTTCCTTGAAAGCAAAGGCCTAGCAAGGGTTTTCGCAAGGACTGGCCTGTGGTATGAAACCTACATTCAAAGATACTAAACATTTGAACGCGAAAAACAATCATGCCATCCCTCGTTGCCTAGAGCTCGGTCTAGATGACATCATACCCATGCACGATTATTACCTCTATTTCCCACCCAGGACATATGATTCCCGGAATAAGGAATTCAAGCATTCCACAATCATGTATCATCTGGTGGAACGGAAGGAAGAAAGGAAGATTCAGGGTGAATTATGCCTCTCTGTTTTTCATCATTACTAATTATCTCATTAAAATCCCCGATCATGAACTAGGACCCATCACGCTCTATGAAAAACGAGTCAATCTCTCCCAAATAATCTCTCTCTGGTCGGAAAATTGTCACGGTAAACAAAAATAATAAAAACTTTAACACCATCAATAGTAGCTTCTACGTCCAACATACGGTTTTCCGAGAATAAAATAACAAGGTTAAATCACTCAAAAAAATAATGCGAATCCTCACTAAAATCAATGGGCTCAACAATTTCAAAACGATCATATCCCAATTCTGATAGGAATAACATGTCAGGACAATACTTTTTTTTTGCATCTTCTCTAGAAGTCGAAATGTGAGGTCATTCCCGATCTCTCAGCAGTTCCAACCCTAAATCTTCATTTATGTCGGATGGGTTTTGGGACCCCACCAAACCTTCCTTATCAGAGGAGACTTGGTTCCAATTGTCTCTAGTGCCTTTACTCGAAGGAAATAAGCTATGAGGAGGATCTGTCTTCATAGAGGACTTTCAGAAATGGCTGGAGCTTTCCTCTTAGGGGATCCTCGACGGAGAATCCACTCCTTCTTACATTGAATGGCCAAAAGTCTCTTGTTACTAGAATGTCTTCCCGGGGATTGAACTCTCTTTTGTTTTTTTCACAAGTTTCTCCTCTTCCTCCTTCTTTTCAACTTTAGTCAATTATTTTTGTCTCTCCTTACGAAGACTATTAGATAATGAATGGGAGGCCACCAAAGACCTATCAACCCTAGATAAAGTGTTTTTTTTCTGCACGTTCCCAATCTTCTCCCAACAAATCATCATTTTCCTCATCAATGGTTCCTTATGTTCTCGACATAATCTGCTCCTTATTCATGGTAGCCTCTATTGATTTGGTCTCCATGTGGAAGATCTATTTATTGTTTTGTGACTATGGTCACTTCTGACTCACGATCCACTTTATGTGTCGATTTGGAGCTCGTGAAATCCTTCTCACGAGAATTGTGCCCCTTGCTCCGATGTTTTCCTCTCTCACTAGCGAGAACGATGACACCCGCGAGATATTCTTGCCCGTCTCCACATACTCCCATCGCGAAGCATATGAACGATCTGCATCATAAGCATAATCATAACTCCTTAGACGAAGGTCCTTGGTTTCCTGATATAAATCAGAATTGTAATGATTGTTGCTATCATAGCTACCAGAAGCAGATATTAAATCTCATTCCTGTCGATAAGAGCTCCGCGAATCCCGGTGATCATGATGAGGAAGAAAATTCCTCGAATCATCAGGCCTCCGAACATGGTTCAGATGGGAAACGTGGGTCCATTGATGATATGTCCCCTGCCTCTGTCTCTTATTTTCACTCTCCCCACGAACATCAAAAACACGATTCTCAATGACTTCATGTCGGCATTTAATACCCGTATTATCGTTCCTTGAGCCCGATGCATTACCCTAATGAAGAGATCTTCGAATGACTTGCGATGAACTCTTACTCGAAACAATAACTTCATCCACCAAGCTCAGTTGAAGACGAGATAAGACATCATGTTGGCTTACTTATTTGATGTCTGCACTTGTCCGATCATGACCTAACTCTTTTCTTCCACAAGCTGATTTCTCATGTGGCATAAGACCACATGAGGAAAAATGCTTGGATAGCTGATCATAGTGAATCTTAATGGTAATCGTGTTGCCCTTATCACCAATAAACTTCCGCGAAAACCTCAAAGGAATGCGACAATCCATAATAACTCGGAACCGAGCATCCGTCTCATTCATTTCATGGACAAGCCTAGCTTTTTACCAATACTAGACATTGTTGTCTTCGACAAGAATTTTATAGGAATCCCGGTAAACTCAACCCAAAATGTAATCTTCCAAGGATAATCATCATGAAAAATCGGTTCCCAATGGACAAAAACAAACATCGAATAGTTATATTGAAAATGACATTTGTCAAGAACCGATTGCAGATCCTCCTCCGAATAAAAACTTAAAGATGAAGCAATTGTTACCAAGTTTAATCGTTGTAATCTTTCTGTCCATACCCTATTGTTGTGGCATATAAGCTTTAAGCTTGTCAATATCCTGTTTCTTAGGGTTGAAGACTCGACCCATGAACGTGAGACCATATTCCTGAACTAGTTGTGTCATATCCTGTGGAAGAATCATGATCGACTCATCATCATCCTCAATGGCCATGATCCGCTTTTTTATGGCCTTATCAACCGAGAAAGCGTTAGTCAAAGACATAAGGTCTAATGACTCAGAAGACTTGGTAGAGTATAGTCTTGTATCAAAACAAATCATAAAAACAGATATAATAAATAAAAAAACCGATCACGACAAATCACACAGAGTCACTATCAAAACAGATGGACAAAAAACAACTAAAAACCACCGATCATCAAAGAAATATAGGGTTTTGTAATTTATTCTTTGTTTATAATATATCAAAATTTCACTATACTATCCTTCATAGATATCGGTGGAACAACTTGACATTGGTGAACAAGAAATTACTCCATCATCAAAGAAATAACTTAAAAAAAAGATTTTAAAAAAACATCAAAATAAAGAAGTGAGATTTTACAAAATCCGGAATTTTTTTTAACAATGTCTTGGAGAGTATTTCTTTATTTATGTACATCTTGATTTATTTTGGACAAATGATAATTGTTTAAACTTTTTTTAAAAGAAATTACTCCATGGTTTCTTTTTATCTTCCACCCTCTATAGATATGCTGTTTTCTTATTAATTATGTAGATTTATAAATTAGGTATTATACTTTAATTTTGATCATGCTATGATTTTGCGTATTAGAATAATTTGTTTTCTTTTTTCTTGTCCAAGATAATAATTTTTTTTTCCATTTTTATTGCTTGAAAAAGTATAACTTTGGTTTCTTTTTTTGCTAATTGTTATTGTCTATATACTTTTAAGCATTTTTTTATTGGTTTTTATTATTTTGTATTATACTTTAAACTTGTTATATAAAAACATAGTTTGATTTTAAGTCTTGGAATAATGCTTTTCATTTATTAATGTTCCTTTACTCCTTGAATGTGTCTAACTAGATTTTGGTTTTGTTTTAGGATTCGTTTAAGGCCTACCTAATTTTGATATCGACAATTATAAACATAATTAATTCCCATTAAAAGTTGAGGCATTTTTTGAAAAATTCCATAGATGCAGACATGGGTTTTGAAAACTGAAACACAATTTTTTGTTTCACAATTGAACTAATTATTTTATATATCAAAAAACTTCTGAAAAGAAAATTATTTAAATTTTCATTTATACATTTATACATTTGCCAAATATTTTACGTACCCAATAGTTGTTGTATTTACATTCTCAAATTTTTTGATTTAATCAGTGATGGAAGTGTCTTTATATGTGGCTATAATTTATAAAGCAATGATGCTTAGATTTTTTTGTCAAAAATAAAACTAAATTAATTTTAGGGACTAGATATATTAACCTTTATATATACTGATTAAATTTTCTCTTTTATTCAAGTTCATTAACTCTAAAATAGTTCATCAACCTTTTCATATGCTCTAAACATTTTCAGCAACCTTCTCTTTTTGTCAAAGTTTTACATGCTTGACTTTTTTTTGGTCACCAACAAATAAAATATTGTTAGAACTTCAATTCGAAGTACCAAAAGATCTCAATGCGGCTTTGGCAAGAGCATCAACATTAAAGTTATGAGATTGAGAAATAAATGAGAAAAATACTTGTAAAAACATCAACTAGATAATAAATATCCACAAGGATCCAATGAAGAACATTGTGCGAATCACCTCCTTGAAAAAGATGGATGATGACTTGACAATCAATGAAAACCTAAAACTCAGTTAATCCTTGATCCTTGGCCTTTGAAATGGCCATAAAGACAACATTTTCTTTAGCTAGCAAAGCAGAAGATATGTTGAATTTGACATTAGAAAACTCAACGAATAAAAGGTTTGTAGTAGAACGGAAAATAACATCCATACCGCAGGTTAAAAGTATCGACATTCCAAGCCGCATCCTACAAAATACATAGTCGTCATTTGTGATCGTGGAGATATAGTGGCCACTATCCATCGTGGTTTTGGTTTACAATCACGTGCCAACAACCAAAGTCTCGCTTCCATAAGCAATTTTGTTATGGTCTTTTTTACTGAAACATGTAACTTGGAAACTACCATACTATTTCTCGACTTCCAAATCTACCAACATACCCAATAAAAGAGGCCAACCTCTGTGAGACCTGTTGGTGGGTGATTAAGTAAGTCAGGAGCCATAAAACAAAACATGAATAAAGAATGCATACTTGAGAAGGAAGGCAAAATAATGGGAGCAATCTCCTAGACTCTTTGCGCATAATTGCAATGAAATAGCACATGATCTATTGATTCCTCGCGACCGCATCTAGCACAGGTACCATCATCTCCCAAAGCACGAACCCGTAGCTGAGAGCCCACGACAAAAGCTCCTACCATCGCCCGCCAAAGGAAAGAGTGAATCTTCCATACCATTTTTAGCTTCCATATCTTCTTCGTCCAATCAAAATCAATACCACTTTTTCTCACAAGACCCTCTACCGCAAGCTCATAACCAAATTTGGAAGAGTAGATACCATTTTTATTAAATAGCCAAACAAGCTTGTCGGTGGTTCGGATGGGACTTATATGGCGGAAACGAAGTTGGCATGCGGCATATGGGATATGAAGATTGACCTCAAACCACTTCCAAGAGTCTGAGTCTTGGTCAATGAGATCCGAAACCATGATAGAGGAATCAGACGAGCAAGAACATCCATGGCAAGCCAATAATCATGCCAAACCCAAAATAAATTTCCGTCTCCTATATGCCATCGCAATCCCCTCTTCAATAAGCCACGTTATAGTAAAATGCCATACCAGCCATGGGAAGAAGAGAGTGATGCCTTGAAGTCCAAAAAACGCTGCGACTGGCAATTTTTTGCAAGTAGAATAAGTGATACCAATGCATTAGGTCTTTGTATCAACTTCCAGCTTAATTTCGCCCAAAAGAGCAATATTATGAGCCTCTAACATTCGAAAACCAAGCCCTTCTTTCTCTTTCTTGGACGCCATTCTCTCCCATGAAACCCAAGACATGTTCTTTTTGTCACTTTTTTAGTCTCATCAGAAACGCGTAAGAACCAATTGAATGCGTCGATAAAGCGATATGGGAAGTTTGAAACATGTAATGTCATATAAAGGTATAGTCGCAACAACAAACTTCAACATGATCTCTTTTACGGCTTCTGAGAGAAAACAAGAGGACCAACTTAGAGCCTTCTGCCGGATACAATAAACAATTCATGTGAAAATATCTCGTTTCATTTGTCTAAAATTCTATGGTAAACCTAAATATTTACCGGTCCCTTCGTCTTGGTGAATATTTAAGATCCTCTTAGCCATAACTCGCCTAGTTGCAGAAGTTTTTGCAGAGAACGTAATAGACGACTTGTTTGTATTGATCAATTGACCTGAAGCTCGTTCATAAGTTCGCAGGAGTTGTCTCAAAGTTCGGAAGCTCTGAGGGTCGGGTCGACAGAGAAACATTGTGTCGTCATCGAAAAGCAAAAGATTAAATTTAGGACTACGTCGAGATACCTTAATCCCAAGTAGACAATATGAAACTTGAGCTTGACGACACATGCCCAAAAGGACTTCAGTGCACAACACGAACAAACATTGTGATAGAGGATCATCCTGACGTAGACCGCGAGACGCTTCAACAAGACCCTCGCATTACCATTGATGAGGAAGGATTACAACATAGTCGTTATGCACTTCATGATCCATTAACCCATGTACAATGAAAACCTAAGCGATTCAGAATAGCTCGGAAGAAAGACCATTCGATTCGGTCATAGGCTTTCGTCATGTTAGTTTTGACTTCCATAAAGCCTCCCTTTTGTCTTTAGACGTTTTTAGACAATGAAGAACCTCATGAGTGATCAACATAATGTCAGTATCTCTTCGAGGAACAAATCCATATTGGTTTTCGTAAATTACCACAAGTAAAACCATATTAAGCCAATACCTAAAGATTTTTCCCACGATCTTATAAAAGACGTTACAAAGAGCTACCGTACGATACTCTGAAACCCGCCAAGGATTGTGAATTTTTGGAATAAGCCGAACATGAGTGTGATTCAAACTCCTCGGGAAGATACGTGAAATAAACAAAGATTCGACCTCGCGGATAACATCAAGACAATTGATTGGGCAAAAAGTGTGAAAAAACCCAGAGGAATACCCATCAGGACCTGGAGCTTTATATGCATTGATGTGAAATGTTGACTCCTTTATTTCCTCAGAAGTAGGACTCATATTAGAATTTGGTTTTGAACATTCGTCACCATAGGCGATATAGTATTTGCCACCATGGAAAGATCTGCTGGAGCTCCCAATGCGAATAAATGGTTGTATAACTAGTAATAGTATGCGTAATCTCATGCTTTAAGAACCGTCATGTACCATTAAAATCTTCGAAAACTGGAAGTCGATTACAGGATCACCAATTCCTAGTTGAAGCATGGAAATAAGCAGATTCATATCACCATTCTGGAGCCACAACATGCGGCTACGTTGTCGCCAAAAAGTCTCCTCCTCCCTATAAGCTTTATTAAGAGTCATCAAGAGTTGCCATGAGCCTCCCTATCGAAGCTTCGTATGTCGTTTTCATGGAGAGAGCATGATCTAGAGCAACTTGACTTTCTTTGATCACTTAATGACTACTATAGTTCTTCTCTCATGTCCATTTAACGAGCTCATGGTGACATTGAAAGAGCTTATCCTCGATATAGGAAAACTCTCAATCCCTCCACACTTGAGCAATAAGGTCATAAATTTCGTCTTCTCACTGAGGGGATTAACAAAGCGAAAGAGAACTCTACATTTCACGCGAGTATCATCTAAACAAACAATGAGTGGCCAATGGTCAGACCCTTGGAACTCACTGTATTCAGAGTGGCCAGAGGGAAAGAGTTCAAACCAAGCATTATTTGCAAAAACTCTATCTAGACGGGTATGGACCAAATGATTATTACGCATTTCCCTCCAAGAGAGGTTGTTGCCCGTATGCTTAACATGAGGAGATGAAGCTCCTGAAATCAATGAAGGATCCTTCTGTTCTAGAAGGACCACCACGCTTCTCTGACTGAAACAAGATGTCATTAAAATAACCCACTAGTAACCACGATGATTCACGACCTTCACCAAAAACTAAAATTTCGTTCCATACCGCTGCTCTATTTTCCTTGGTCGGTGCTCCATAAACAAAAGTACAGTGGTAGAAATTATTGTCAAAAGATATGAGAGTATCAATGAAGTTCCGGAAAGACGAAAGAACTTCCAACTCAACATTCTCTTTCCAGAATAATGCGAGCCCACCACTCAATCCAATACAGGTAAAATAAATTGCTAATAATACCCCATCCAACTAAAAACTTATAAATCATAATCATCTTAGATTTTTTTTGGTCTCGATTAGATAAATTAAGTCCGGGAAGAGTTTCAGCCTCAATTCCCTTAGACGTTGAACTTCCATGGTGTTTTTGATACCTTGACAGTTCCAAGAGGTGGTAATCAGTGAGAAATGGATGGTTTTTTGAAAACAATCAAACCAGTACAAGAAGAAAGGCGTGAACCCTTAGAAGCAAAAACAACAAATTTAACACTATCCTCAACATGAGGTCATTAATATATGACACACTAGATAGCCTAGTAGAAGCCTTCTTAGTAGGAGAAGGTTTGATGGAGACGCTTGTGAGAGGAAGAAGTTGCAGCCTTCTGAGCTCCTTTAGCCAAAGGAGGTTTATGCACAGAAGAAGCTTTCTTGCCACGACTAATATTCAAAGCATCACCAGAACCAATATAAAATCGAAAGTCTCAGATATAGTTAACGTCATTTGGTTTAGGTTAGAAATCTCTGAAGTTTGTTGAGTGATAAACCGTACTTTTACATGTTTTTATCTTAGATTTTATTCATTTTTAGAACTTTTATGCTTTTCTTTATCACAAATGGTAATTCTCTCGTATTTGTATTGCTAAAAGTCATTTCAGGTCGAAAAATGTACTCTAAACAATTTGGACTCATTTGGAGCAAAAGTCAGTTTCTAGACAATTTTCATGCATTTGAAAGGTCATCCCAGATAAAGGCCTTCCACTTAACGAAATATGATGAAATTTTGAAAAAACCTATAACATTGAGTTAGATTTCAAATGGAGTTGTTTTAAAGGCAAATGGATCTCTAGATAATAAATTATAAGCATTTTAGTGAAGATTGGTCCGTCTGCCTTGAAGCTGGAATGTGCCCAGAAGTGAGTTTTGATCGGGTTTTGGCAAAAATGAAGAACCAACCGGTGCCAAAAACTTCCGTGATCGTTTGGCGGATAATTTGGCACTAGTTTGAGCCAAAAAGTACCCCTAAACCGGTCTCAAGCTATTCTCGATCCCAACTTAACCTAAACCGACTTTTCTTGATCTAATACTATAAATACTTGTTTTTAGTCTTTTGTGAAAGGGGAGCCACGAGTTTTAGAAAAAAAAAAGACTTTAGCAGACAGAGAACTCGTGTCATACATTCCCCTTTAAGAGATTTGATATCAAGTGCTTCCAAGGAGAAGATCTCACTTTGTAATTGATATTTCTAAGTTTCTAAACTTGTTCTTAATCAATTGAAGTTTTCTATTTTTATCTCATGAATACCTACTGTTATGATGAGGTTTGAGTAACTTACTTGTTGGGTTTATGGATTTTCAAAGAGAATTCATGGATTGATTGTTAGGTTGTTAGATTTGGTGATTTCCTTAGGGTCCTTCATCTAGATTGTTAATTGATGATTATTGCTTGATTGACCATTTAGATACTGCCATTTAGGATTGATTTACTCACTGAATATGTTTTTGAATTGTTTTGAATATTTTGGATGAGCAAAACCTTAGTTCTCATGAGAATGATTTTATCGGGGTAAAGTTTTGAGCACATCAAGTTTTTGACGCCGTTGTTAAGGACCAATTCCAATTACCTACGAGTTTCTGATTAGGATTTATTTAGTCTAAGGCTTTTTCATTTTTTATTTCTTTATTTTTGCTTTATTTTATTTATTTACTGTTTGTTGGTTCTATTAACTCCATGTGATAGATTAAAGAAAAAGTACAACATAATTTCTTTTCACTTGATTTTTTAGGAAGGTCGAAATGGAGCTTCAACATCAAACAATTGGAGAGAATTCAATTCACCGAGTGCTTCTTACATCAATCGGAATCCAATCTGCCCCGCACAACCTCTAGGAGTGTTTAATATTAGCCACGAATTCTTATCTTGGGATGCTAAGCATCAATTTAGTGGTTTAGTTAAAGATGACCCCATGGATCATATCGAAAAGATCGAAGAAATTTGCACCATAAGAAGATCCAATGGAGTTTTTGATAATTATTTGAAGTGCAAGTTGTTCTCATTCTCTCTAGTTGAGAACGCCGAGAAGTGGTTAAACACTCTTGCTCCCAGATCAATCTCAACATGGGATCTATGCAAAAGAGCTTTCTTGAAACACTTTTACCCGAAGAAGAGATTGGAGAAAATGAGAAGGAGAATTTCGGATTTTTAACAAGGGGTAAATGAATATTCTTCAAGGCAGTAGAACACTTCAAGGAATACTAAAGAGACTGCATTTATCATGGTATCAAGGAGCTGAATTTGTTGAACTTTTTCTACGAAGGTATTGCTGAAACATTCAAGATGGCACTCGATATTGCAAACCAAGGGAACTTCATGAATAACATTACTTATTCAAGCTATCATTCTCATTAAACACATAGCTGAGAGAAACAAAAATTCATATCCAGTTCAAGAAAGAACAGTGGAAGCCATCAAACCGAACTCCGACTGTGCAATGATCTATAAGCTGAAATCTATGGTCGCTCCACTTCTAAGGAGCAAAAAAATGAGTATGAATAACCATGAGGACGTGAGAGAGGCTTTTGGAAGTGCTATTCAATATCATAAATGTGATGGTGTCCATGGGCAACAAAGGGAAGTTCACTACATCAGCAGTAGAGGATTCCCATCAAAACCGAAACCGAGAAAACTTCGAATATGAAGATCTTTAAACGCAACAATACTCAATGAATTTTAGATGAGATTAGAATCTATTTATCATGACAAATACATGGATTTATCCTCCCTAGAGAACAAGGTTGAGCTTTTGTTTCAACAAGTCCTAGAAGGTCTAAAGGAAAATGCCCGAAACATGGACATCATGTACAAACATCTCAATGGTAAGATCGAGGGGCTACATGGGAAGCTTATGGATGTGTCTAATCATGTAAAAATACTTGATGTTCAAGTTTCTCAAAGTGAAAAAGGTGTGAAGACACAAGGTGGCTTTCTCCCCGTGAAACCCAAGAGAAACCTGAAATCATGCAAGGCGATTGAGATTCAATACAAGGAAGAAGACGCAGCAGAGCTTATGCAAAAATCCATGGATGTTAATCAACTTGTTGCAACTGACTCATTACCAAACTTAGAGAATGATGAGCCAACATACAAAGCACCACATCAAAGGAAGTTTCATAAGATAAAAGACCTGATGAAGTTTGTCTTCTCATGTGAGATAAATGGTGTGGATTTTCAAGAACCCCTTTGTGACTGCGGAGCTACTACAAATGTCATGCCTTAATCCATTGCAAACCAATTGGGGATTAACAACATCAAGCCTTCTCCCATATCTCTCAAGTTTGGAGATGATGTGATATCCTCAAATGGATTATTGAAGGATGTAACAATGCAAGTAGGAGACTGCTTGGTTCCTGTTTATTTCCAAATTCTTAAGACAAGTAAAGACTCTATGATGTCATTGATTCTTGGGAGTCCTTTCCTTTCAACACTGGGAGCAGTTATGGATTATCCTAATCGACGAGTCTCTTTCTCTAGAATCAAGAAGAGAGTGTTCTACCCTGTAATCTCCACAAGGGATTCAATCCTTACTCCTAAAGTGTGTGTCGGCGCTAAAAAATATGTATTTCATCTTGATGGACGTTCCAAGGGAGCTTCAAAATCATTACCATACACTTATCCATAGTACGTACACATTGCTAACTATCTAACAGCTGACATCGAACTTCCTTCATTCTTCGGTTACAAGAAGAAGTAGTTCTTGAAGGATGTTAGATGGTACTTTTGGGATGATCCATACCTATACAAGAAGTGCTCTGATGAACTGTTAAGAAGATGCATCCCGGAAGAAGATGTATCAGGCGCTCTTTTCGCTTGTTATGGTTAGGATTATGGAGGACACTTTGCAACTTTCAAAACAGTCTCCAAGGTATTACAAGCTGGTTTTTGGTGGTCGACAATGTTTAAGGATGCCCAAAAATTTATATCAACGTCTGATTTGTGCCAAAGAAAAGAGAACATCAGCAAACAAAACGAGATGGTACAAAACTTCATCCAAGAAGTCGAAGTTTTGAATGTTTAGGAATTCGACTTTATAGGTATGTTTTCTTCTTCTTTTGGTAAAAAATACATTCTTGTTGCTTTTGATTACATTTCTAAGTGGGTGGAAGCTATAGCTAGCTCCATAAACGGTGAAAAAGTGGTGATGAAGATGTTCAAGTCGATTATTTTCCCAAGATCAGGTGTTCCGCGTGTTGTGATAAGCGATGGAGGATCTCACTTCATCAACAAAGTGTTTGAGAATCTCTTAAAGAAGAATGGAGTTAAACACAAGGTTGCTACACCTTATCACCCACAAACAAATGGACAAGCTGAGGTCTCTAACTGAGAAATCAAAAGGATCCTAGAGAAGACTGTGGGGAAGACAAGGAAAGATTGGTCAACAAGGATTGATGACACGCTTTGGGCTTATCGGACAACATACAAGACACCTATTGGAACTACTCCTTTTCATCTTTTCTATGGAAAGTCATGTCATCTTCCTGTAGAGATCGAGTATAAGGCTGAATGGACAGTAAAGAAGGTGAACTACGCAATCAAACCTGCTTCTGAGAGAAGATTGATTCAGCTGAACGAGCTTGAGGAAATTTGCCACAATGCTAATGAGAATTCCTAGATACAAGGAAAAATCTAAGGCGTATCATGATAAGAAGATTGTTCATCGAGTGTTTTCACCAAATGACCAAGTTCTACTCTTCAACTCACGCCTAAAGCTCTTTCTCGAAAAACTGAGATCAAGATGGTCTGGACCATTCAAGATCAAGGAAGTGAAACCATACAGTGTTGTGGTATTATGGAATTGAGACGAAGGAGATTTCACGGTCAATGGACAATGCCTCAAACCATATCATGCAGACATTGACAATGCCGAAAGTGAAAAAATTCCATTAAGCAATCCACCTCCCATTTAAATGTGAAAGAAGTCGAGCTAAAGACTCAAAAAAGCGTTTTGTAGGAGGCAACCCACATGGTTTTTAATTTTATTTTTATTTTTCTAGGATTTATTTGGATGTATAATATTTAGTTATAATTTTTGTAGGATTTTAGAAAAACAAGGAAAAAACACACACAAAAAAATCGGACTCAAGACAACAACGCAGGAACCTGAAAGCTATTTCGACTGGGTGAAAACTGACAAAATACTAGGATTTGCAAAAAAATTTGCACTTGACCGGTGTCAGAGCCAAAATGCCTCAAATTCAGTTTTGCAACTTCGACAAGAAAGCGGATCCAAATCGTTTAAGCCATCTCTTGGACCATTGCATACATTCGTTTGGGACTGGAGAAGGATGTTAAGGACCGCCAATCAAACTAAATCTTCAAATCAAAAGTTTTTGGAACAAAGTGATGATATCATGAAGAACAAAGAAGACATGTTTGAGAGAAACCATCAATTGATCATACTGAAGCACTAAGAGCTATTCATCCTGAAATACTGAGATGTCTAAAACAATACGAAAAGAGGTAAACAAACCCCATACTTCATTTCTTATAAATTAAGATTATATGATAGGTGATTTGCCAGAGAGAAACCGAATTCGAAACGGTCGGAATCAAAAGTTTCCCGAAGGAGTAGGTTTCACAATAAAAGGAGACATGGATTGGTCAAGTACCCGCCAAGCAAATCAACTCAAACCATTGAAGATGCCCAAGCAAAGTAACTATTATGAACAATACAGCCCGATTAGAATTTTCATTTTTCAAGTTTTAAATTTTGGCTAACATTATGTCTCTGTCAGCTTGCCAATGAATTTTGCTAAGCCAAGAGTGTCATTTTTAGATGAGAATCACATTGGTGGAATGAAAATTCAGCATGTAACCTAAAGAATCCAAGAAACAACGACTTACAATCCAAACAAGTTCTTAATCCAGTCAAAAAGAAGTTTCAAGGATTCAGGAACTTCTAAGTGATCGTATCATCGATTCTTTCGGAAAGTTCAACCATCAAAAATGTTTTAAAAAAATTTCGTAACATGAAAGAAATCCTGGAACATTCAAAGACCCATTGGAATTCAAAAAAAAATGATCGAAATTTGAAATAGCCAGGAAAACCCGAGAAATGGACGAGAGGAGCCACGACCGGGTGGCGAAGCACCCAAGACTGGAATGTACCACCAGAGAGTACGCGGCCGGTGCCAACTCTCTCCATGCCTTGCCTCAACTTTGCTCCAGCACCGGCCTCCTCCTCCTTTCTTCCCCTCGACACGTCCTAGCTATCACATGCCTCAATCGTCTGTGGCCTTCCTTCTCCACCATCGGCCGCAACGATCTTGTTGTCCAACTCCGGTCCTACACCTCAAACCAACTGGTCCTACACTTCCCCTACCATTTCCCCCATCCAACTATTCATTTCCCCCAAGCCGACCCACCATCCGACTATTAGATAAGACTCTATAAGTTTTAGATAGATACAAATATATGTCGTATATATCTCTTAAGATACGATAGACTCAGGTGAGATGTATATATATGTGACTTCATAATAGAAGGGAATCAAGAGAGATTTACAAACTTACATGGTATCAGAAGCCCTACCTTAGCCACCAAGCTAAGCCTCTCGATCCTTTCTCTCCACTTTTCTTCTTCTTTTCTTTTCTAAACACAAAACCTTCAATCATCACCCTTCTTTTTCACTCCCATCTAACATCGATCTCACCATGGCCACAACGTCCACATCCAACGATAAGCCTTTCGGCATCGCACAGATAAAAGCCTATATCCCCATCACCCTCGACATAGACAAACACAACTATCAAGTGTGGCGAGAGCTCTTTGAAACCCATTGTACCAGCTTTGGAGTTTTAGGGCATCTCGATGGCACCTTGATCTCTACACCAGCCACCGAAAAAGACTGGACCGAACATGACGGACTTGTTAAGATGTGGATCTACGGCACAATCTCCGAATCGATCCTTGATACTGTCCTTCAAACCAAGTGCTCTGCTCGAGATCTCTGGCTGGCCATCGAAAATCTCTTCCAAGACAACAAAGAGGCTCGCGCCTTACAAATTGAAAGCGAGCTTCGTACCACGGTGATTGGTGATCTCACGATCCATGCATACTGCAACAAGCTCAAAACTATGTCAGATCTTCTAACTGATCTCGGATCGCCGATCTCCGAACGTGTTCTTGTTATGCACCTTCTAAACGGCTTATCTGAGAAATTTGATAATATTATTAATGTCATCAAACATAAGTCTCCTTTTCCAGGTTTAATCGAAGCTAGATCAATGCTGTCTATGGAAGAGGATCACCTTAAGAAACAACTCTACCCAGCCACATGTTCTAGCACCAACAATGCATCCACAATCCTTTTGGCTGACACAAATCAAACTCGTTTCACCAACACTCAGAACAACAACAACTTCCCCAACACCTTCAACCACCACAATACCAACGGATCTTATCGTGGTGGTCGCGGCCGTGGTCGCGGTGGACGGAACAATCGTGGACGTGGCCGGCACAACTATAACAACTGGTCATCACCATTCTTATCTCCGCCATGGCAGTTCGGTCCTCACCATTGGTCACAGATGCCGTTCCAGCCATCGTACACACCTCCTCACTTTCCCCAGATGAGTTCATATTCAAACTACCCTTCTTCGCAAAACATGATGCAACAGGGGATTCTTGGACCAGCTCCATCTCGACCGAACACGGAAGCACACATGAGCCAGACCTCCGCCACTGTGTCCTCACCACAGACGATGCTACCGTCAACCATAACTCATGCTTTCAACACAATGGCTCTTTCGGATCCTCACGATTCAACGTGGTACATGGATACAGGGGCGACCAACCATATCACCTCCAATCCAGGTACTCTCCGTTCTATGTTTAATTCGAGTACTTTACCCTCAGTCACTGTAGGAAATGGATCCAGCGTCCTAGTTTTAATGCACGGTCAGGGAGTTATTCATTCCTCTCTACGCCCTTTTCATCTTCATAATGTCCTTGTTTGTCCCTCTATTATCAAAAACCTTATCTCCGTTCGAAAGTTTGTCACTGAAAATTTTTGCTCTATGGAATTTGATCCTTTTGGCTTTACTGTTAAGGATCTACACAATCGGACCAATCTTCTCTGATGTGATAGCTCAGGCCCGCTCTACTCCGTCACTCCATCAACCTCTCACCACCTTCCTCTTGCTTTGACATCGTCTATTCCCACCGGTTTTTTATGGCACCGAAGACTCGGCCATCCCAACGACCAAGTCCTTCAACGTGTCCTCTCATCTCTTTCAATTAATTTCAATAAGACTGACTTGACTCCGTTGTGTCAAGCATGTCAATTAGGCAAACACACTCGTCTCCCATTTGTTTCTTCTACTAGCGTTGTTTCTCATCCTTTTCAAATTATTCATTCTGATATTTGGACATCTCCGGTTTTAAGTCTTTCTGGTTTCAAATATTATCTTCTTTTTCTTGATCAATTCTCACACTTTGTTTGGGTTTTTCCTCTTCATCGAAAAAGTGAAACACTCTCTAAATATATTCAATTTTCGAAGTATGTGCAGACTCAATTCAACTCTCGGATCAAGGCTTTACAATGCGACAATGGTGGAGAGTATGACAATCACGGGTTTAAGACTTATTTGGCATCTCAAGGCACCACCTTCCGCTTCTCATGTCCATATACGTCACAACAAAACGGACGCTCCGAACGCATGCTTCGCACCATTAACAACTTGGTTCGGACCCTCCTAATACAAGCACACATGCCACAAGAATTTTGGGTTGAAGCTCTTAATGCGGCTGTCCATCTTCTCAACTTGCTCCCATCCTCGGCTATCCACAACCAGGTTCCACATACAACTTTGTTCAAAACCACAACCAACTATCATCATCTTCGTACCTTTGGGTGTTTATGCTATCCGAATCTCACTTCCTCTACGCCGCACAAGCTTGCTCCGCGATCAACGCCATGCACGTTCATTGGCTACCCATCTGATCACCGAGGTTATCGCTGTCTTGACATGTCCACTCGTAAAGTCAAACTCTCCCGCCATGTTACATTTGATGAAGCCGTTTTCCCATTCTCCCAAATCACTACCACCTCTGTAAGTACCATTTCTCCACCACTTTTACCTTTACCACCACCTATTCCTCGCTCTTCTCCTCCACAGGTGCCTCCCCTTACTGTTCTGGAGCTCCCTCCTCCTCCACAACCTCCTCAATCTTCGCACCCTATGATTACTCGTGCTAAAAGCGGTATTGTTAAACCACGAGTTTCGTTGTGTCTTCATTCCGACGCCACAATTTCTCCATTACCTCTCTCTCATGTTTAGGCCGCAAAAGATCCAAACTGGAACCCTACAATGTCTGAGGAATATGGTACTGTTATTAAACGTGGAACGTGGACACTGGTGCCACGACCTGTTGCTACTAATGTTAATCGTTCTATGTGGTTATTCAGGCATAAGTTTAAGGCAGACGGAACATTATCTCGCTACAAGGCTCGCCTTGTCGCAAATGGCAAGTCTCAGGAACCCGGCATCGACTGTGATGAAACCTTTAGTCCCGTTGTGAAGCCGGCTACCATACGCACTGTTCTTAGTGTCGCTGTATCACGAGATTGGCCTCTCCATCAGCTTGCCGTTAAGAATACATTCCTCCATGGTGACCTTGAGGAGACTGTATACATGCATCAAACTCCGGGGTTCGTTGATCCCACCAAACCAGACCATGTATGCCTTCTTAAACGATCTCTGTATGGCCTTAAACAGGCTCCTCGCGCATGGTACAACCGTTTTGCCACGTATGCCAAAACGATCGGCTTCAAGCAAAGCTCATTTGATGCATCTCTTTTCATTTTTTGTCACGGTCTGGATATCGCTTATTTGCTTCTGTACGTTGATGATATTGTTCTCACAGCTTCTACTACAACTCTCCTTCAGCGAATAATCACAAAGTTAAGCTCGGAATTTGAAATGACTGATATGGGCCATCTTCATCACTTCCTGGGCATCTCGGTACACCGTGACGACAGAGGATTATTTCTCCATCAGCAAATTACATTGCCGACATCCTTCATTGAGCCCACATGACGGACTGTAATCCATGCCTCACGTCGGTGGATACGAAATCGAAGCTCGCGAAAGATGATGGACCACCAGTCTCTGACTCTACACTTTATCGTAGTTTAGCAGGCGCTCTGCAGTACTTGACGTTCACTCGTCCTGATGTCGCCTATGCAGTTCAACAAGTCTGCTTGTTCATGCATGATCCACGTGAGACACATTTTGTCGCTCTTAAGCGCATTCTCCGGTATCTCAAAGGAACACTTACCCATGGCATTCGCCTGAATCGTTCCACTACAACTGGTTTGGCGGCGTACTCAGATGCATATTGGGCTGGCTGTCCAACAACAAGACGATCCACCTCCGGCTATTGTGTGTTTCTCGGCGATAATTTGGTCTCCTGGTCATCAAAGTGCCAACCAACTATCTCACGTTCTAGTGCGGAGGCTGAATGTCGTGGCGTAGCAAATGCAGTATCTGAAACTACTTGGCTACGCACGCTGCTGCTCGAAATGCATATCTCACTCCCTAAAGCTACAATCATCTACTGTGACAATGTCTCTGCCATATACCTCTCGGCTAATCCGGTTCAACACCAACGCACAAAGCACGTTGAGATCGACATACACTTTGTCCGCGAGAAAGTAGCACTTGGACAAGTCCGCGTTCTTCATGTTCCCTCTGCTCAACAATTTGCCGACGTGTTCACTAAAGGCTTACCATCGTCTCTGTTTCTTGATTTTCGCAACAGTCTCAGCGTTCGGCCAATGGCAGCTTCGACTGAGGGGGAGTATTAGATAAGACTCTATAAGTTTTAGATAGATACAAATATATGTCGTATATATCTCTTAAGATACGATAGACTCAGGCGAGATGTATATATATGTGACTTCATAATAGAAGGGAATCAAGAGAGACTTACAAACTTACACCGACCATCCAGATGCATATTGGCCGAGCAAAACCAATCTGAAAGTCCGTTTTCGCATTTTCTTGGCCGGATCAATACCAGACCCAAAATTTTCAATGACCAACACCCACATCACAATAAATTCATAAAATTAAGATTTTTTCAAAGCTGGGACGTTCGGGATGCAAGCACACGCTAGGAGCTTAAGGAATTCTCAAACCGAACCAATTTTTGCAAACAAGCCAAACTATTCCTGGCAAGTAAGGAACTAACCAAATTATTTCCAGCACTTAATATAGGTTCTAAGGAGTATTTCGAGCCATCAATTCACTTGAAAAGACCCTATGGCTCAAAGAAGAGGCTATGAAGACGATATTGCAAGAAATTAGGCAATAAAGGAACTTTGAGAAAGATCATTAGTTTCAATCGTGTCCAAAGTTTACTGTTCGGTCACGTTTTATGGTTCGTCAAGTTTTAAATTTATAAAACCTAACTACCAAACCTATC
>OVAN01003745.1:487-27966 GCA_900406275.1 Anastatica hierochuntica
TCACCGGTTAACATGCATAATTCATCTCTTGCGTAATTCTCAAGCAATGCCGTATTAACCCTAATTCATCATTTTAGCAGTTTTAGGTTCTCATCAACAATCACATTCATCTACCTATGCTCGACTTAGCGACCAAACACACATTCGCACTCTAGGCGTATAGTAGTATAACTCAATACATAATACAAGCAAACATATTCATGACGGTTCATATAGCCCGTCATTGGCTGGTTTAACCCTATACTATCATCCAAACCTAGGCTCCAAACTAGGTAATTTAGAATACGCCCTCACCTTAGTCACTTGCAGAAGAACGACTCTGAAATCCGCTTCCTTGTTGTGGACAGATTCACAGCATCGACTTCAAAGGCACACTTCTCCCTTCATATAGATCCGAATATGGTTTTACTTTTACCAGTGGATAGATATGAGTGCCTACAATATTCCCACAGAATATCAGCCGAAGAAACAACCTCTAGATGCACCAAACAACCTTTATACTAAAACTAGGCAGATCTGGAAATCTGGCAGATTCGCTGTCACTTAAAAACGAAGGCATAACTCTGAAAATAACCGTTAACTATGAGATCCGACCATTCAGATTGAAGCCCTAGATGTCCTCTAGCCACAGCCCAAGTTCTGCCCCGATCAGACACCTTTTGGATAGCCGATCGTCATCTTCTTTCTGACTGGTCGCAGATCCGATCTGCACAGATACCCCTCGGGAGAATAGACATAACTTTTAGAAGAGACCTCCACATGACAAACCGTTTGTTGGAGATGATAGATCTAAGAGAGGAGCACTTACTGTAGAAAAATCAGATAAATCCTCGATGATTTGGTCGGCCGTTCTTCTGTTCTCCCACAGCATGTCTGTTCTGTATCCAAGAACTGCATGGACCCTCTTCTTCTCTTCTCTTCTCTCTCTCTCTAGCTTCTCTCTCTCTCTCTCTCTGTCTCTGCGACGGCACAAGGAACAAAATGAGGAAGAAACTAGGTTTTAGGTGGCTTTAGAAAGATTAAATAGATTAGGTTTAGGGTTTGCTTAATGGGCTTTAAAAGGGTTTTGGGCTTTTCTTCTTAAATTTTTAACACGGACCGGATCCTACGGTCCGGGGTATTACATAAAGTTTCTCAATCCAATTATTATATTAAAAAAATGTGTTTTAAACCGGGTTTGTTTATAAATTTGTATTCAAAATGTACAACGACGATTTGTTCATATTTCCACAATATTTTCGCCTCTAATAGAGCAGTTGATTTCTCAGTTATTGAGCAAACAACGTTTTCGTTGGTTTCTGACAGTGATAATGTTATGTTAACGGCAATTCCCTCGGTTGATGAGGTTCGACTAGTGGCATTCTCTATCAATGTTGATAAAGCTCCAGGCCCAGATGGGTTTTCTGCAGGTTCTTCCATTCATATTGGGCTGTGGTGGGGTCTGAGGTCACTAAAGAGGTCATCAACTTCTTTGTGACTGGTTCTTTTCAGAGGGCCATGAATTCAACTAATGTTACCCTTATACTGAAGATTCAGCATCCCCAGAAAGTCTCTGACTATCGGCCAATTGCCCTGTGTAGTGTCTTCTACAAAATTGTAGCAAAGATACTTACTGCACGTATGTATTATATCCTTCCTGGCCTAATTTCTGAGATCAATCGGCCTTTATTTTGGGGTAGGTTATTTCGGATAACGTCCTAATTACTCATGAGATCCTGCACTGCTTGCGGCGGTCTAAGGCGACAAAACGTGGTGCCATGGCTATCAAGACAGACATGGGCAAAGCGTATGACCGTATTGAGTGGATTTCTTTGCTCTGTGTCCTGGAGAAGTTTGGATTCCATCGAATTTGGATTAACTGGATAATGGAATGTGTTACCACAGTCTCCTATTCCTTTTTACTTAATGGTACGCCTCAGGGTCAAGTTTTACCTTCTCGTGGTCTCCGCCAAGGTGACCCCCTCTCCCCGTGTTTCTTCATTCTTTGTACGAAAATTCTTTCCGGGCTATGCCGTCGGACTCAGGAGGATAGGTCTCTCCTGAGGATTAAGGTGTCTCGCTGTAGTTGCGGATGATACGATGTGTGTTTGTAAATCGGATGTTGCGAGTGTAGATACTTTGAAGAAGCTTCTTCATAGTTATGAGTTAGCTTCATGTCAATCGATCCATTTCGCGAAGTCTTCGATTACCTTCGCCTCGAAAACACCTCCTTCCAGAAGAGAAATGGTGAAGATGCAGCTCTGTATCATTAAGGAGGGCGGTGCGGGGAAGTATCTCGGTTTGCCAGAACACTTTGGTCAACGCAAGCGGGACATCTTTGCATCCATTCTAGATCGGATCAAATAGAAGGCCCAGGGATGGTCATCGCGATTTTTATCGTTGGTAGGCACACAAGTCATGCTGAAATTTGTTTTGTCTGCCATTCCGACCTATGCCATGTCTTGTTTCAAGATACGGTTGTCTCTTTGTAAGCATATTCAATCTGCACTTACCCAGTTCTGGCGGGATGATAAACAAGACGTGCGTAAGATATCTTGGGTTTCTTAGAAGCGTTTGACCCTTCCAAAATTTGCGGGTGGCCTAGGATTCAAGGATGTGGAGGCCTTTAATGATTCTCTTTTGGCTAAGCTCTCCTGGCGGCTTCTAAAGAATCCTAATTCCCTGGTGGCTCGTATTCTATTGGGCAAATATTGTCATTCTTCCTCCTTAATGGAGTGCTCCCCCCCCCTGACGTCTATGTCTCAGAGTTAGTGGGGGATTATGGTTGGTTATGAGGTCCTTCGTCGGGGTCTTGGTTGGATTATAGGAGATGGTATGGATGTCAAGGTCTGGGGGGATTGTTTGCTTTCTACCTCGACCCCTTTGGTTGTGCTAGGCCCTCCCCCTGAGATATTATAAGATCTTTAAGTTGTTGATCTACTTTCTCCTCAGTGTCGAGTTTGGAATTGGGAAGTAATTAATGAGGTTTTGCCACATTTTTCCTCTGCTATTTCTAATATGGTGTTTGGCTCTACGGTTCGGCGTGATTCCTTAGTCTAGCTGTTTAACAAAAATTAGCAGTTCTCTTGCAAGAGTGGTTACACCCTCCTTATTGCCCCTGATTCGCACGCCGAGTTTGATTTTAATTGGCTGAAGAATATTTGGTCAATAAAGACTCTTCCTAAGCTCCAGACTTTTCTCTAGAAGGTGATGAATGGTGCTCTGCCTGTCCGCTACGTCCTCCTCTCCCGTAAGGTTATTAACGATCTTTCTTTCCCTCATTGTGGTACCCCGGAAATGGTAAATCATGTCCTCTTGCAATGCCCTTTTGCCCAGGAGGTTTGAGAGAAGGTTCCTCTGGATATGTCTTCCTTTACTTTTACTTCGTCTTTGCCTGACTTTCTCTTAACCATGTGTGCCTCTAAGGCTCTGCCCCCAACATGGTTATCGGCAATAGCTGTTTACCCTTGGGTTTGTGGCAGCTCCGGAAGGCTCGAAATCGGCTGTTGTTTAATAAGGAGTTAACTTCTGTGGAAGAACTTATCTGTATCGCTTTGATAGGCGCCAGTGAATGGCAAGCTGCGGCCATTCTCCGTGGAAAGGCTATTGGCCCGTCGATTTCTTCACCGTCTCTCGGTGGTCCTCCTGAGACACCTTTGATTATGTCATCAGGTTATCGATGTTGGGTGGATGCTTCTTGGGATTATTCTATGAAGATGTGTGGTATGGGTTGGGTTTTCCGTACTTCCATTGATGCTCTTCTAGATCAGTATGTTACATTCAAGGACGGTGTGCCTTCGGCACTAGCGACTGAGGCTTTGGCTTTGAGGAAAGCTTTACGTCAAGCACTTGTGTTGGGGATTGATGAGGTGCTTCTACACTCGGACTCTCAGGTATTGGTCAATTTGATCAATTGTCATGAAGATCACATTGATATTCTTGGTCTTCTCTCTGATATTCGGAATCTCATTCCATCTTTTTCCTCGTTTTCTGTAGTTTTTATTCCTAGAACCGCGAACTTTGTAGTAGATTCACTTGCACATCGAGCTCTTTGTGCTCAAGATACTTCAGTTTACGAAGTCTAATATATGTTTCTTTTGGTGACAAAAAAAAAATTACAGCGACATTCATTGTGAAACAAAACTAAAACCTTAAAGCAGCACTCTTTGTGAAACAAAGAGAGTATATTTGTGGTTTGAGCTAACTCATTCACTTATTAGTTATCATTAACTGGTTTTGCACTTGACTTTTTTTACAAAGGGCATTCTATTTAAATACTAGAAACATTTTACAAGATAATGGCTTTGAGAACTAAAACTAGCGAAAGAAGACAAAGCAAATCACTTGAATTGGTTCCTTAAGCTTAAGATTATGTTGATCCATGTCCAATGAAAGATCCTTTACCACGCCTTCCGTTTCCCAGATTTGAGATTGTTCCATCTCTTTTAGTTTTTTAGACGACTTTATGTGGCGACTTCCTCAAGATCTTTGAACCGTTTCTTAACTAGGGTAGTAAGATGAATGAACTCCCGTGTTGAAATCAGTCTTGTCTTCAGTGGTTTGCAAAAGTGGATCCATTGAATCTGAACTTTTGGTTTGTGGGGGCGTAGTAGAAAATCAACTTCCATATTTGTGCAATCTTCTGCACTAGTCGCCTGTTTATAAGAAGAGATTTTACGTCTTCTATTCCTTCCTCCTCATCCAAAGATTGAAGAGAAACAAATTTATTTGGTTCACACACTTGGCAGGAATGATTGGTAGAAGCTAAAAAAAAATTGTGTAAACAAACCTCATCTATTAGTAACTTTGGAGTATTAGAGCATGATTAACGAGAGTATATTAGAAAAAGCTCTTAAAAAAAAATACTAAAATATACAAAAGTAAGAGAAAGAATTGAGAACCGTCTCTTGTTTGAGAGACTTGGAGAGATTGTCTCTCCATTTGTTGATTTTTTATTGGCCAATTGCTGTTTTTAATATTTAAATTTAATTATGTAATCAAAATATGTTTAAAATATTAAAATATTTGAGAAATTTGGTTTGAGATATTCACCGTTAATTTTGCTCTTAGCTAATGTACCTTCAAATATAGTTGTATGGTTCACAGAAACCTTGAAATTTTTATGAAACCCAAAAAATTAGAGTATTATTTTGATCCATGCCTTTAAATTGTCTTAAATATTTTTAAAAAGTAGTTAAAATCAAAGTTCCTTCATCTCTGTAGTAGACTAGTAGTTTTTTTTTGTGCAGTTTTTTTTTTTTTGTGCAGAGACTAGTAGTTATAGGGTAGTTATATGGGATGTCTCCATTAGAATCATTTTTGAAAGATTTCCACAAATTTCCAGGAAACGTTTCCTTTTGGAATTGACGAAAGAGTCAACTGTAGTAGGTTAGTCTAAATATAAGAAAATAATCGACTGTGCAATACGAATTTTTATTATTTAATTCCAAGAAATAGACCAATGACTTATTACAAGTCAAGCACGAAATTACTCACCAAAATCCCTTAATATCAGCCCTAAATTTTATTCCTCTACTAATCTTGTAATAATAGTATATAAATGATTATGGATCCACTCACCATAGAAGACAAATCCTAATTTTGTTAAGCATTAACGTTTAGAACTTTAGATTAACAATCGCGTTATGAACTTTGTATATATAATACAGCTTGGTCTAAGTAAATTAAGAAGTGTTCATATATGTAGATAAAGTCTATTTTTCCTTTTGGTAGGCCCATGTTCGTTAGTTAAAAGATGACATTTTTGATAAAAAAATATGATTATACAACTTCTAATCTGTCCTTTTTAGTCTTCTCTTACGTCGAGATAAAATAATATTTTGTAAAGTTAATAGTATGATTGATCAAACCCACCATGCAATTACCAGAACTTTCCTGCTATGAATTATGCCGTCTTAATTACTAGTTGTTATAATTTCAACTTCATAGCTGAATCAAAAAATAGAATCATTATCCACATATGATTACGTTGTGTTTGTTGCATTATTATAATTGTTTAATTATTAATTTACTAATTGTTAATGTTCCGGTATCATCACTTTTAATTATCATAAATTTTTATAGTATAGTTTATGTATCATGTGTCAATAAAATAGAAGATTGATTAAATCATTCTAAAAGATTTACAAGCGTTGTTCTTTTCATCTTTGTTGTCGTTTTATATTTTTAATCTCAGGTGTTTAAAATATTTCTAATTTTATTCACATAGTCCATCTCAACACCAGCGTTGAATTAACACAACTCTTCCAATTAACACAACTTAAGATATGTAAATACAACTACATGTTCATTAAAAAACAAAAAAAAAAGGTCACATGTTTTTAACATCAAAAATTAAGTTTCACAGTAAATTATGATTCCACTTAAATTAGTATACAACCAAAAAAAAATTGTGTAGTCATAAATACTACTAACTAATGTATTTTTTTCCAAGAACATATTATCAAATTAAAAAAAATGTTGAAGAAGTACACAAAAGTCTATAAGGATATACAGGAAAAAAGTCTATATAATCGATGATGCTGTGAATTGAAGAACCACACAAAGAAGGTCAAAGAACATTATTGTCTTCCCTATGCATTTACCGGTCCCGTAACTAAACTTTGACGTTTGGAAACACTTCTTAATCGCTAATATCCTTTTCTTCTACACATGAATTTATTTCGAAGAAAGTTTAGTTATTAAAATGCGTTTTTGGTGGCTAGAACATGCTTCCATTGTCCCCAAAATGATCTCATTATATAAAATAAGAAGAAAAAAAATGACAGATCCCTGACCAACACGCCAAGATCCATTTCCATATAAATAATATTCTTCTTCTTAAATCACTTTCACGTACCATTGCCTATTCAAACTCTATACGCTAATACTAAATATAATAACCATAATCTCCTTTTCATGACGTGTATATATAGTCAGTTTGTCCATTACTTAGTATTATTCATATAGTTTTTGTAACCAAATGTTCATATTGTATAAATGATTAATTATATTTATATACATACTTTCTATCCTCTTGTTGTAGATAAACTAACCGGAGGATATGAAACCGGCTGAAAGAGAATATTCCAAATGGAATATGCAAATTTAACAGCAATAAACATTATTTTGATGCAAAACTTAAAAGGCTAATATATAGTTGTATCTATTTCGAGGAAATTCCACCAAATTTGCCTTCGATACGCATTCAGATTCCACATCAGACCACTATACTATAAGAAACTCTCAGTTTAGTTAATTGTCTTCTTGATAAGTGGCTTTTTGTCAACAACTAGTGGCTTAGTTATAGAAAGGATAATTAACTATAGTAATAATTAATAATGGCTAAGGAATTCACACAAGTCACTATCAAATTCAGTATTGAATTTGAATGAGTTAAATCATATTCCACGGTTAAGATGTTTCCAAAGTTATTTTTTGTTTCAAAATTTAAAATATTCTCATATATACTTTTTGAAAATCTAACATGTATTGAACATTAAGTGACCAATGTTATATTACTCTTTTTCATAATTGATTGAATTAATTTTATTAGATATATATTCCTAAATAATATTTTTAATCTACATCTTATATTTTTAATACAGATGGAGTACTATTTAACGTAGTAACAGACATTAAATAGTTATAGACGCACACTGCCAAATTCCACCTGATTTGCTGTATTTTTACTAATTTAAATCAGAATCAGAACGAAGGAAGTAATTAATTACCAAAAAGTAATAATAATAATAATAATAATAATAATAATAATAATAATAATAATTGCTGTTTCAATACGTCGTTTAGTTGCAAATTGTAGAAAGTTTCAAAGAACGTCCACTAAAAATATAAAACCAAAAAAAAAAGCATGCAACGAGGAAACTACATATATTTATTTTTTGATGATAAATAGCTACATATATATATAGTATAAGTTACTCCCTTCTTTACGTTAATTATCTTTAAAGCAAACCTTCTGCTCCACAACTCCTATTTTCCCAAAATCATATCTCTTCCTTTAACTTTTCCCGCTTTGTGTCCCCAATCGAATTCAACATGTTCATGACAACGACAAGCTTTCTCTATTTCCTTCTCACTGCCGTCACCCTAATGGACTTATCTTCCTCCGCCGCCACTGAAAACTACGTATATGCCAGTTGCTCTCCGGCCAAATTCTCCCCTGCCTCTCCTTATGAAACCAACCTCAACTCTCTCCTTTCTTCCCTCGTTACCACAACCGCTCTCGGCCGCTATAACAACATCACCGTTCCCTCAGGAAGCGGCAAAAAACCCGAACCCGAAGTGACCCTGTACGGTATGTTCCAGTGCCGGGGTGACCTAGACCCGACTTCTTGCTCATCGTGTGTATCACGCGCCGTCACGCAAGTCGGAAGCTTATGTTCGAACGCGTACTCGGGGTTCTTGCAGATGGAAAACTGTTTCATTCGATACGACAATAGTTCGTTCTTTGGCGTTCTTGATAAAACCGTGATGCTCAAGAAATGTGGTCAGTCGATGATATTCAACGACCAGTATGCGTTGACCAGAGTTGGTGACGTCATCAGTTCTTTAGGTTCCGGAAGTGGACCCTACAGGACTGGTGGCAACGGGGAAGTTCAGGGTGTGGCGCAGTGTACGGGAGATCTAACTCCACCGCAGTGCCAAGATTGCTTGACTGATGCAATCGGACGGCTCAGATCTGACTGTGGAATGGCTCAGGGAGGATACGTCTACTTGTCCAAATGTTACGCGCGTTTCAGCTTCGGTGGTAATCACGCGCGTCCGATCCCAAACGAAAACTTTGGTCAGCAATTTTTTTTTTTTTTACTTTTAATTCGTATTAATAAAAAGTCCTAATCACAAAAGGAATTAAACTTTAGGGGGAAAAATTTAGAAAGGTAAAACATCTCTAGTAAAGTGGGATTTATGAAGATTATTTGAATTTTTAAAGGTTTAATACTTCTTCTGTTTTAAAAAATGTGGTTTTAAAATTTTAGTTTTGTTTGGCAAAAAATATCGTTTTACATTTTCAATGCAAAATTTTTAATGTGTTAATGAATAATAAAAATAATTTTTTCATAATTATTAATACGAAAAACGTCAGAACACTCTTTGCGAAACATGGAATAAATATTTAAACTTAAAAGGAAAAATTACAGTTAAGTCTTCATATTTATTTTATTTTATTTAATTGTGAGTTAGTTATTTATCAGGAGGAGAAGTGAAAGATAACGACGATGATGATAATGATGAAGTGGGAAAAACATTGGCGATAATAATAGGAATCATCGCCTTAGTCATCTTGCTCGTTGTGTTTCTTGCTTTTCTCGGAAAGCAATGTAGAAAATTACAAGGTAAAACATTTCCAATTTTTCAAAAAAAAATATTTCATGATTGATATATAAATTATAAATTACACAAAGTGTCTAATGATTTTGCAGATGAGAAATGGTGTCATTGAAATGGCAAAGTGGGAAGATATTATCCAATCAAATAGGTGGAGTCAAGTCTCTTGTAGTTGTATTTTTGTGATTAAAATTATTTGTCACCGGATGCCTCTTTACATGTATTTATACGATTTGTCTCTATCGACTCCACGTTTGTAACTTTGTATTATAGTCGGAATTATAGAGGGTAAAGTGATTTAAATGAAAAATAAGTAACTGATGAAAACCTCTTTTTAAGGGACGAATTGCGACGATATGTTGTTCCTCTAGATTTTAAACTTTATAAATTTAGGGTTTGAATGGTAACCGCGGTTTTAATAGTACGGGAAAAATGGATTTATTTTACGGTGCGGTTCAACTGCAGTATGAGCGCAATGCGGGACAAGTGCGATTATTGCAAAATAAGCGGGACGGAAGAGCGTTTGAATGGTAACAAAAATAATTTAGGGAACGAAATAAACAATTGAATGGTAAAAACGGTGTGCGATACATAATATATATATAACTTAAATGGATTATTGATATTAGCATATTATTTACCATAAATATAATATTTAATACATTTATTTAAAATTAAAATTTTGTCCTATAAAAATAATAAAATAACTATCGTCTTAGTAAATGAAATATTTAATCATATTCGGTTTTCTCTCGGTTCAGGTATCCAAAGCACATCGTAAAACTTAACAACAATTGAAGTATTTGTATAAAAAAATAACTCATTAATTCCATTTTAGTGAAATTTGGTTGAAATATGACACTCATACCTAAGGGTGGGCATTCAGTTAACTTGGTTAATTCAATCCAGATTATTCGGTTTAGAAAAAATAGACCCATTCAAAAAAAATAATATATAGATTCAGTTTTGTTTCGGTTTACGTTATTCAGATTTTGGTTTATTCGGATTTTAAAACAAAACCATTCGGAAAAATATATTCTATTAAAAAATCTGGCTCATATATATTTTTGGTTTAATTTTGTATCAAAACTAATAGAAAAATTAAACTATTTAATTAAATTTATTTAATATTGTTGAGATTTTAATGTATTTTAATATATTTAGTAAAATATTAATATTAAATAAGTTTCGGTTATTTTGGTTAACCACTTGGTATTCGGTTCGATTCGGTTAATTTGGTTTTGAAATTTTTGTTCCATTTGGATTTTTCTTTATTCGGTCTGGGTTCGGTTCGGAACGGTTCAGTTCAGGTTCGGCTCGGGTTCCGTTCAGGTTCAGAACGATTCGGTTCGAGTTCGGTTCAAATTCAGTTTGAAACGGTTCGATTCGAAAAGGTTCGATTCGGGTTCGGTTATATTTGTAGTTGAATTTTTAAGCAGACTTCATTTGTAGTCTGAAAAGGTTATATTTGTAATTGACAAAAAACGTTGACTTTCTATGCAGACTTCTCCGAGAAGTCTGGAAGAGTCGCAGACTTCATTTGTAGTATGCGGATGTTTCAGACTTCTCCGAGAAGTCTGCGAGGTTTTCCAACTTCTGGGAGACGTCTGCAAGGGTTATTTTTGTAGTTGACCAAAACATTGACTTTGATGCAGACTTTGTTTGTAGTCTGTGTAAGTTGAACAGACTTCAGTTGAAGTCTGCGTAACAGACCTTCATTGAAGTTTGACTATCCTCCAAACCGTAGACTTCAAGTGAAGTCTGCTCAACTTAGACAGACTACAAACGAAGTCTGCTCAATTCTCAGAAATTGTGCAGACTTCAAGAGAAGTCTGCTATGAAAAGTCAATATTTTTGTGATTTTGGTCAACTACAAAAATGATTCACGCGGGCTACAAATGAAGTCTGCTAGAAAAGTCAAAGTTATGGTCAACTACAAAAGTAACACCACCTTTGAGCAGACTTCTCAGAGAAGTCTACTCCAAAAGTCAATGATTTGGTCAACTACAAAACTAACCTCTTTTGTAGAACAGACTTCACTAGAAGTCTGCTCAAAATTTTTTTGTTATCAAAGAAAATTCGTAGACTTCATCTGAAGTCTACTCAAAGAATTTCAGACTTCAAGTGAAGTCTGCTCTTGTTACAGACTTCACCTGAAGTCTGAAAACGCAGATCTACAACTTTAACGAAAATGAACCTTTAGAACTACCTTGAGTGGATTTGAGCTTGTTTTCGGCTTCCTCAAGTGCCCAAAACCTAAAACCGAAGTTTTTTATGTCTTTATCTATGCTCAAATCGCCGAAATAAAGAGATCCCCAAACTTGAAATTTTTAAAAACGAAAATTAGAGAGTCTTTTGGCTTGGATTGGAGAGAACATGAGAGATAATGAGGTTTTGAAACAAACTTGAGTAAAAAACGTGAATCTATAGCCTTCAATGAAGCATTTAGAGCTTCAATTTGGTTGTTCATGGTGGTTGGGAAAAATTGATGATGATGGCATTTTGGTAAATATTTGGATATGTTGAGGGTGTGTTTGTATTTTTAAAATTCTGTTTTTAATTAAACAATTTGAAAATAATGGCATTGGTTGTAAATATGAATTGTTGGAAATGGTAGATTTTGGTATTTTGAAAAAGAAGAGAGAGAAGGTCATTTTTGTGTTTGACCAACAATTTTGAGTCATTTTTGAAATCATCCCGGAATTTAATTGGCCGTAAACACTTTAAAAATATTGTACAACTTCTATAGTGAAATGCCAATCAGGGCCTAAGTCTTCATTGTTCAGATGTGAACGCAACATTCGATTTTATTTGGTATAAATACATTTTTCTAGTGTACGCTAAAAAATTTATTAAGAGGTTTAATTCTACATTATATGAAAACTCCACCCACTCGAAATCACTTTTTAAGGAATGTTGGATTTTGAAGAGATTAAGCTCACAACAAGGTGATTTTGTGTGACTTAGCTCAAAAACAAGAGAAAACACGTAAACCTGAAACAGATTCTAGCTAGTGAAAGAATTTTTAGTTTGAGGATGTTCTTTGGTGTAACTCACCACTTGAGGTTGTGTTATCAACACTAAGATACATAATCAGTAAGTTAGGATAGAGATTAAGCTAAAAACAAGTAATATTTGGATAGATTCGGCCTTGTCTTAGAGAAGAGAAATGTAGAACATTGTAGAGAGTATTTTGGCATAGGGAATTCAAGAGAGTATTTTGGGTGCCTAAGCAGCCATAAATGGAGTTCTACAAGAATTTACATTGTGCCTTTTAGTTCTTGCACAAAGAAAAGAAGAGAGAAAAGTGTGTCTAGAACACTTGTTATTTTTATTAATGAGTGGAGTAATCTTTATATAGACTTGTACATGAAAGGAGAGAATCAAAATACAATCATATGAGAGAGCTTAGATTGGGAAGGATAAACAATTATACTTAGGATAAGAATACAACCTGACATTGTACGATTTAAGGCCATGTGCATATGTGAGCTGGCCGCATTTCTTTATTCCTTTTTCAAATGGAGAAAACCTGAGAGAACTTGGTCTAACCTGCTTCACCCCAACTTCACAATACTTAATATTTGTCAGAATGGAGAACCTGGGAGAACTTGTTCTAACGTGCTTCAACCAACTTCACAATAATTCTCAATAGTGATTGAGCTGCTCCAACACTTATTTCCTTGATATGAGCATCCTCATCTCAAGATAAACTTCTTATGTGTTGATTTGAGTGTCCTCATCTCAATACACACATTTGCAGCTCACTCTTCCTTTATATAGCCCGATACGCAACTCACCAAATGTTCCATCCTTTTCATGATCAGCTCTTTTTCTTATTTGAACTAATACACACTGATCAGATCATTCTTTTACTTCTCTTAACCGACCTTAATGATTTTTTTACCATTCATGCCTTCTCAGTTGACTCATAAGAGTTTCTTTGGCCCTTCTTGATGTCTTTCCCTTAAGTATCTTTGAAGAGAACCTCATCTTTGGTCCATAATGTGTAACACCAAAGCACTTCCACTCATGAGAAGTCTCAGCTTTGTCCACTTGACTTCGGCCTCTCCTTCTATTTGTTTCTTCCTCTGTAATAAGAAAATAGCATTTCCCAAAAAAATATTATGAACCTCATCCTCTGTATCAAACATATCCAATCCAACTCTATTTTCTAGTATATAATGAAGCAATTCTACATTTAAGTTGAGCTTTTTTCCAATTTGTTCCATTTTCATTCAAAATAAAGTAAAAAAATAAAATTAATCTATAAATAAATAATCTTATTCATCATTCATTTAAAATTATTTTATTTTGGAATTAAAAAGAGTAGAGTTATAAGAAAAAATCCAACTTCATTTTAAAGTTACTCTTAAAAGCTTAAATTTCAACAACTTGCACTTCCATTGAAAAGTATGATTTAGTAAATAACTAACGATATCAAGTTATTTTCTATATTTTTATAATTAGAAAACAAAATTGAAATTAATTTAGTAAATTTTGGTCTTTTGTGTGTACTACTAATCATTATACTTTATCAATACAGAATTTTGCTTACAAAGAGAGTTTAAATAACACGTGAAATATTAAAATCAATAATCAATACTATAATAATATTAGAGACTTTTCAAATGAAAGGTTTAGATAATACGTGAAATATTAAAATCAATAATCAATACTATTATAATACACGTGAAATATTAAAATCAATAATCACATCATCTTTTTGTATAATGAGAAGTTGACACACCATTAAAAATTTTAATTTGAAAAATCAATCAAAACATTTTATTTTGACACATAAGTGTTTAACATTACATAACTCCGTTAATTTAATTTTATGTTTTTCTTCACCTACATTAATACTTTAATATATTGTAGATAGACACAATAAATAATACACTATATTAATGATCTTCTTAATCATGTTAGTGTATACGACTAAGATTAACCAAAAGAAAAGATTTTATGTATATTATTAGATTTTTATTTTGATATATATATATATATATAATTGTTACATATGATTACATACACTTATAGTTAATATTATATAATTTCTTATAAAAAATATTGTGTATGTTATTCATACATTTATATAGATTGACTTTGATAATAAAGCTACACCCGTAATAATGCACATAAAGAAGTTTGAGGTCAATAGGATGACTAACAGAAAAACAAGAAAAAATTGAAGGGTATGTACGATCATAATAAGAATTCAGAGACAATATGGAGGATTCTCTATGTGTCGTCTATTAGTCCTTTTGAATATAATAGGTACCATAATCTTCTAAGTTTTAAGTTTTCAAAATTTTCTAATATATATATATATATATAATAGGAAAAATTGATTATTTTTAATATTTAATTTAAGTATGGTAATAGTTATTGAAATATCAAAATAATTATCCATTTTTATACTTGGATGAAAGTGAAAATATAGAAGTTTTAAAAAAATTTTCTTGGTTAGTGGTCAACAAATTTAAATATATGTATTGTAGAGTTCAAAAAGTATCATCATCGAATAAAAAACTAACAAGCTAAGGAACCATTAAATTTATAATTAGTATTTTGAGTTGGTTTGTTCCAAATAAATTTGTTAATGGATGTATAAATATCTTTTAAATTTTTTTTTTTCAATATTAGTGTGTTTATCGCCGAATCAAAATGAATATTTAAATTGATTTTTATTTTTGTTTTAGAAATAATATGGAGAAGAAAAAACCTCTAATTAACTTAGTACTTTTGTGAAGAATTAAGAAATAGTAAAGTTTTAGTTCTAAAATAGTTCATATTTTTTAGATCTAATACTATTAAAGTAAATTTTGTGTACCAATAAAATATAAAAAGTTATAGTAAAATAGTATTTGTATATAAAAAATCTTGTTTGTATCTGGTTTCTCATTTACAACCACTACATATTTAATTAATTAATATCTAAATATCTAAGTTATGATTATATGGTGATAATAAAAGAATTAAAACAATACAAAATATATATCAAATAAAGTTATCAAAAAAATTATCGCAGCGCAGCGCATATATCTACCTAGTTTGATTAATGGAAGAAGATCAACGTATTGATAATGCTTCTTTTAACGAGGTAAAGTTGGACGGAGACTTTGAAGACTTGAATTTTTCAACCATGTGATTTCTAATTGTATTTGGATTATTGAAAATTTATATATTGCATTTTTGTTGTTTCATTAATAACAATCCCTTTTAATAAAACTAGGTAAATATCCGCATCCTGTGCGAATGTGAAGAAACTAAACATAATACATGCGGTGGACATAACTCCATTTTCTTTCGTTCCGTCATATTCGTCCCGTCTTGTTTCTTATAACAAATAAGTTGCTATATTTTTATATCATATATGGATGTTGTATATGCAATATAAAGATAAATTTTTTGGTGAGCATATCAAAAATTTAAAATTTTTAATGTAAAAAGTGATTTCATAAACCACTGAGATTCTTTACTTTACTTTAAAATGATCTATCAAATCCAATATAGGATTATACAAAACATGGGTTGTATTCCGTTTGTGCTAAAAATTGTATAATTATATGCAAATCGAGATAGATGTTGTTTTTAATTGCCTCAATATTTTTGTTTTACAAAGTAAAAAAATTCCAATTTGTAGTAAGCAAAGAGTTATATTTCTTTTTATCTATTCACTCTTCTAGAAGCAAATTTAATAAAATAACTTATCGTTTTAGACATGTTAACCATAGCATAATCATATACTTAGTTCGCATAATCTTCTTACAGAGTTAAAATGAACATTATTGTATAAAATATAACATTCTTATTAGTTCTTGTCATTTTAGACATTATTAAACTTTAAAATATACAAAAACTTATTATTGGTTTAAATATTATTATTATTTTTTAAGATATCCGAAATATTATTTATTTATTTTACTATATTTTCAAAATTAATAATAAAATAGATATATGCTTCGATATTGTTCATTATTTAAAAGTATCTTAATCAATTTGTGTACTGCTTTTATTCCTAGCTTCGACATTAATTTTTGGATATTTGATTTTTGTTTAAAAAGATCGGTCCCGTTATCTAGTTAAAAATAACTAAATTTAATTGGATAATGAACCTTTGTCCATTAATGTAGACTTGTATATCAAGTTTAACAAAATTTCGAGTATGATTTGATTTCTTTAAAAAACTCAATTTCCATTAAATGTATTTACCTTATACACATATTGACCGCTTTAAACTCAATTTTATACACATATTGGCCATTTTAAACTCAATCTTATACACAGATTGACCGCTTTAAAGTATTTACCTTACTAAGATACATTAAAATCGGTTAATTAATGTTTTCTATATATAAATTTAAATACTTTCTAACATAGAAAATTAATATTTTTATTTAAATGGTGCAAAAAATCTATCCTTCTATTAAAAATTTAATATAAGTTTTTACTTTTTATGTGGCAAGTAGAAAAATACATACAAACATTGAATTTGTTTTGTTGTAAAAGAAAACAAAGAAAGCTTGGTTTTTAATGTTATTTTATCTTGCCTTCGAGTCGTTTTCTTTGTTACCAAATGTAGAATGTGAGATGAATGACCTCTTAAAGTCACCTTCTTTCATCTTGAAACTTCTTTGATATTTCGAAGACTTTCCTTTGTGTATGTATGTGTGTGTATATATATATATATATATTTATATATATTATGTTTATATATTTTATTTTTAAGAATATACAACTATATACATTGTTTTGAAAAATGTAACGAAATATGAGAATTAAAAAATCCAATTTAAAATAAATTTTTTAATCTATTAATCCAATTAGAAATATATAAACCTAAAGAAATAATATCTAACAAATTTAAATATGTTAAATGGGTATAAACATTAATATATCCTAAAGAATATATATATATATATACACATAACACTCATAAAAATACTGTTTAGTCTTATTTTTGATAATGTTTAAAAATTTATCACAAATTAATTATATATTTTATAACATCTGATTGACAATTTAAAATAAATAAATTTATTACATTTTTTTAAAGATATTACATTTTTGATTTCCATATGATATATATATATATATATCTATATATATTCGATTTTAATATGATATAATAAAGAATTTAAAATATGATTCAACTAATCGAAAGTGTATAATGTTTTTTTATATGACCACACAAACAATTTAACCTATATTTTTTACTTCTAATATGCCCTAATAAAAAGAACATTAAATTTTTTTTATTTTTAATTTATCATTAGTACGTTTGGCAATAGAAACTAATTGGTTCATGGTTCACTATCCTTAATTTGATCGAATTAAATAAATCAAAAATAAAAGAAAATGTTAATCTCAACAACCAATCAAATTATAACGTTTAATTCTAGAACGAACGTAAATTCAATAAAATGACCTCTCTTTCAATATATACACATAACTCTCATAAAAATTTTGTTTAGTTTTACTTTTTATAATGTTTAAAGGTTTTTCGCAAATTTATTATATATTTTATAACATCTAATTGAAAATTTAAAATAAATAAGTTTATACCATTTTTAAAGATGTTGTCTATTACATTTTTGATTTCTATATGATATATGTTTTCAATTTTAATATGATATAATAAAGAATTTAGCATATGATTTAACTAATCGAAAGTGTATAATATTCTTTTTTATATGATCATATAAATAATTTAGCCTATATTTTTTACTTCTAATATGCCCTAATAAAAAGAACATTAAATTTTCTATTTTTATTTTATCATTAATACATTTGGCAATAGAAACTATTTGGTTCATGGTTTACTATCCTTAATTTGATCGAATTAAATAAATCAAAAATAAAAGAAAATGTTAATCTCAACAACCAATCAAATTATAACGTTTAATTCTAGAACGAACGTAAATTCAATAAAATGACCTCTCTTTCAATATATACTAGGTGGTTGGTCCGCACCCTGTGCGGACATGAAAATTTTAAGACAAATTAACGTTATATGTTCGAATAATTCTCGGCTATACGATTTAGTTTCAGTTCGGTTTTTAAGACAATTATGTTTAGGAACTATTTTGGGTGTTTAAAAACTCAGTTCTATTCAGATTTGGTTCCTTCAAGTTTTGGTTTGGTTCTTAAATTTAAAATAATTATGAAATCGAACTATATTTTGGTAAGGTATTTACCCTAATTATTTGAATATAAAAATAAAAATTAATTAAATTTTCATAAAATTTAGTTCAAATTTGATAAATGTAATTAAAATAATCAAGCATTCTTGTTATTTCAGATAGTTTTTTGGGTGATTTGTATATTTTTATATATAAAATGAAATACTATGAATTTTATTTATATAATGTACAACTAATGCATGAACATTACACAAAGGATATTGAGTATTGATTTATAAACATTTGTTTTCATAACCATTTGAGCTGGGCGAATAAAACGAAACCCGAAATTCGAAACAGATTCGAACCGAAGTAGATGAAACCGAACCGTACCAAATAACAATGAAAACCTGAACGAATCCAATTCAAAATCATTTCAGGTATCCGAACCGAATTGGAACCGAACGGATATCTGAAAAATCGATATATATGTACATATATATATATATATATAATATCTAATTATTTTACCATTATTTTATTGATGTTTTCGAGTAATTCAATTTTTGGTTAGGATGTTTCGGTTTTATGGGTAATTCAATTAAGGTAATTCAGTCTTTTTGGATAATTTCATATTTATTTCGGGTTTCGGATCTGCTTTGGATCCTCTTAAAAATTTATAAACCAACTCGTACCCGAATGGACTCGAACCAAACCGATACGAAATCCATTCAGGTCTAATTCAGTTTCTAAACCCCCCTACTTGAATTAATCAAAACCTGAATAACCCGACTCGAATGTCCATCCCTAATAGCTATGAATTTTAATGAAATTATGGATGTAAAAGGGGTTTTATTATTAAAAATGGTTTTTAACTTTGCTATAGTTTTCCTTTTATATATATATATAACTCATGTATTAAATGTATAATCTAAAATGATGTATATATATATGTAAATCGTGTATTAAATGTATACTCTATAATAATAGAATGCTTTATTGGAATATGACTTTTTTAGCATTCTTGATAATTCTGTAATATCTCATATTTATATCAAGTTAGAGTTATTTAGAGATATCAATTTTAAATTTTTTAATTGAGCTCACACCTTGAATAGCAAACCAAATTTTTATGAATATGCTAAAGTTGTTGATAAAAAATTAGTATGTTTAAAGTTTTTTTCAGAATTAGCACTAAATTTGTGTATGTTCGATCCCATCTGATTAACTTCAAGACATGCAAAGCGATTCAAACGAAGTAACAAGTTAGTGAATTAACAAATAAATTAGTTGTCCAATTTTTAAAAATAAAAGTAAATTTACATACTTTTATTAGAGGACTAAGGTCAATACAATATATTTAGTAATGATATAATACACAAATAAAGGTATAAGTATCTCTAATATCAAATACATAATTATACGCCAACGCTTGTAAGACAGTTCAAAATATTTGGAGCATCATGCTTGAGCTTTATCAAGACATTGACTTCATGTTTACTCTCACCTTTTCTCTTGAAAATGTTGATATTCCAACTGTCTCTCCTAAAATCTTGTTCTTTTATTCAATCGAGTCTATACCTCTGTTGAATAGCTAAACTCTCGTTTGGTTTCAATGAATCGATCTGAGAAAGAAAGGTATTCAACGGTTCTCAGTGTTCACACAGTTGAGATGAAAATAAAATAATAATGATTATACTCTTAACTAACTAAGAAGAATGATTGAAACTTACCACGTCGTCGAGAGTGAGCTTGAGAGTATGTTGTCTCTACACCATGAACATGTTGGTAATAATCTTCACATGAAACAAACAATTAATATTCGGTAAGATGACCTCAAATAAATGATTAACAATATTAAAAATAAGAAAATATGTATTTGTATAGTTTTAGTTTTTTTGAACCATAAGTGAATTTTAAATGGTAGCATCACCTCTATATATACAATTTAAAAAATTTGCTGCCAAAGATAAAAATTAATTGGTTTCCTTTATTGTTTAATACACAAAAAGAAACTTTGTATAAATAAAAGATTCTCTGTTTAATGTCATCTTAAATTTTAAATTAATTGATAGGTATAAGAGAAGTTGATATATTTTATTACCATTTATAGATTATTACGTTAATATGTAACTCTATAAATATAAATATAAAATTTTAATTATAAACCATAAATATAAAAATTACACCCTAAACTCAAACTCAAAACCCAAATCATTCGGATAAAAGCCATAATATTTGAAATATTTGTATAAAAATAAAGCATCAATTTAGTTTCATGCTTAGATAAATTACACTCTAAAAATTTAATATGTAGTCTAAAATAATAATTTCATTGTTTTACATAATTAAAATGACAATCAATAATATATATACTGAACTATATGACAATTTTAAATATTTGTAAAGACTAAAATCATTATGAATTTCGTAAGATAAACATATATTAGTAACTAATTGTGTATTATATAAAAATGGATTTAAACTTTTAATCACAAATATTTATATGGTAAAATCTTGTTTGGCAATGGGGGTAAGTTGATTAATATTTTTCTTTCTTTGATTAGATCGAATTAAATAAATAAAAATTCTCCAAAATTAGATTCTCACCAACCAATCAAATTATAACGTTAATTCTCAAACTTCACCTATGAATGACACATCAGCAAAAATCACTAAAGTATACTTTCTTTTAATAATAATAAGGATGAGGATGTGATGCTCAGAGCATGATTAATCAGGTATCTTACCCGGTTTCTTAGCCTTTTTTAATTAAAAAAAACAAATGTGTAAGAGACGGCATCTTAAAGCTCTTAATTAAGAGTCGTCTCTTACACAGTTATTAGTGATTTTCGGATCAGAACAAATTCATTTTCGGATCGGTTTCGGTTCGGTTTTTAACGGGTTTTTTTTTGTTTTTCGGTTTTTGGATCCGTTTCGGATCCGTTTATGATTTTTCGGGTTTTGGATCCGTTTAAAATATCCCGATTCGAACCCAAAATACCCGAGAATATACCCAAAAATACCCGAAAATATCCAAAAATATCCGAAACCGAAGAACCAAAATCAAACGGGTAACCGAAAATATATCGGGTTTAGGATCTGTTTCGGATCCGTTTAAAATTTCAAGAACCGATCCAGATTTGAGAGGATACATTCAAAAAATTAAATTTATATTAATTTTTTATTTCTAAAAACTCTAAATTAAGAGAATAACATTGTAGCACTTAGATGGTGTTGTCTCTTAGCTACGTCTCTTAGCCCACAATTAATATTAAAAATTAGTTAAGATACCCTTAATGAGTCTTAGGGTTGATCTTAGCTCTTAGTGTTTCATCCCAACACAAACCCGTTTTCAAATTGTTTTAAAAGCAACCGATTTCAAATGTTTAAACAGTTTGCTTCTACGTACCCGTTCTTGATTTCATACAATGTATAATTAACTTGCTTTTGTTATCATAGTAAACCTAAAACTATGATGGAGATCCAAATCAAATCACTTTTCTCGTCCTATTGTGAATGTCTCTGGGAATCTTTTCTTCATATTCATCATTATTTATTCTTATACCATCTAAAGTATTCAAAATGAAGTCATGGCCTAATGTTCTTTAATCATTAAAAATGATAACTTCAAGATTAAAGCCGATTAGTAATTTAATTTGAAAGACCAGCTAACGTCTAACTCTTTTCCATCTTCTTAATTTCTCAAAATTTTAGATGATTGATTGCAGAATAAGTACAATAGGTTCTTCTTCGATACATCACCAATAAACAAATGACATAAATATATTCGAAAATCACTGATAAGTACAAGAGAACAATATTCGTAACCTATAGTTTAATACGATTTTCATATTACATTATTAGTTATAAAAACTATCACGTTTTGTGATTATCTTGTGAGAGAATTAAATATTCTTGCTGCCACGTATGCCAAACCAACCAAATGTCACATGAAACTGTTGAAAGAACAATTCAAACCGTATGCGAAGGACACTCGCTCTATCGATAATATATGCAATTAATCAAAACTAAAGTAGATGTCTTGGCTCTTATTGATAATTCTATTGATCATGATATTCTCACAAACATCATTCTTGATGGCTTACCGACCATTATCACACCGTTGTTATTCTGTTCGGAATCATGATTTGCCCATTGTGTTTATAGAGCTTAATGAAATATTCTTAAACCGTGAGTCTTTAATGCTATCTCTACACCAATCAACATATATATATATATACCTATCTCAGGTCACCATGTTCAAAACAAGTCACTACCTTTGTTGAAGGTAAACCCCTTCCAAAGACATCAAGCCTTAGCCATTTATGGCCACCACGAGATTACTTAACAATAGAGCTAACTTGAAGGATGAACAAAACTCAGACAGCAACTGTAACAGAAGAATGATGGAACTGATGCAGAGAAAAATGCAGAGATGATGCAGAGCAGAAATAAACAAAAGAGAGCACACACAAATTGTTTACCCTGATTTCACTATCCATTGTGAATAGCTACATCTCAGGGGGTGGATACTTCCACCAATTCATTAGAATCAAGAGAACTGTTATAGCTTTGCTTTACAACATCTCTCATGAATACAAAGCTCTCTTGTAACACTCTGTTTCTTCTCTCAACCTCTCCTCTCTTTCTGATCCTGAGCTCTCTCTTTGTGCCTAACTTTGCACTCTCTCGTGCCTTGGTGCTTCAACAACCCCTTGATGCATCAGCATCCTTGGTGCTTTCGCACCCTTGGTGCTTCAGCACCCTCTGTAGCACTTACGAGCTCTCTGTTACACCTCTCTTCTTCTTGTTTTCTGCATAACCTTTGTAGACAACCTTGCTCTGCTTTATATACCAACAAAGACCTAACTTAACCTAACCAATCACCTGAGTTAAACCTTGGTTAGCTTGTCTTGTTAACAAAGCAAAACAACACCTTCTAGGCAACTTCCTTTTTGTCTCTTCTGAGGTATATTCTGACTGTACTACCTGACAGCTGCAGCAGAGAGAGAAAGAGAGACCATGAGGCTTTTGAAACTTAAGCTTATCCTTTCAAACCCTCTGTCTCATTCAGAGACATCTTCTTTGTTGTCTTAGATGAAACCCTCTCCTTCAGAACTAGTCTTTGGCCTTTCTTGAGGATTCAAACTAATTCCAACAAAACTCCACCTTGGTTTGAATCCTAAACCACTTCTTGATTCTTCTTCTTTGTACCTTTGGATTCCCATCCCCGGTACTCTTGATACACTATGTATCCTTGTGACACTTCCTTGTGTCCTTTAGCATTGACTTGTGAACTTAAACCCACTGGTTTTTGCTTCTTGTACCACAACTTTCTGCATCACTGTTTCTGAAACAGTTCTGAACCTGCTCCTGCGATACTCTCCGCAACAACATTTCCAGCCTCTGTTCTACTTCAGCTTCTTCTGTACATAAGAGACTAACTTCTCCCTTATGCTTCTAACTTCCGCTGACTTGTGTTTCGATCCCCTATGATCTCTTACAGGAAGATAACCTTTCTCCTGCCACGATCAACTTTGAATCGAAAACACACTCTTCTTCCTGTAGGCTTCTCTTTCTTTGTTGAGCAGACTTGCAAATACCCTTCTTCACAGTCAACTTCAGTTCCTGTTGTAGATTTCTGCATAAAATTGTCTCTGAAATCTCTTGTGTCTGCTGAAACAGGCCTTGTACCAGTTACAGAACACCTGATACATCATCCATAACACCTGAACTAGACACCTTCTTCTTGGAACCTCTTTGAGAATACAAATTCTCACCTGTTGTAGCCTCACAACAACTTTGATTCAGTCTTGAAGTTAACCTTTTGAGCTTCTCTTACTCAACCTTGGATCCAATCCCCTTAACTTCCACTAGAACAACTTGGTTACAAAAAGCCTTAAGAAATCTGCTACGAAACTTGTTACAAACTCTTCCTGTTCTTTAACCCCTGAATCACTTTCTTTGAACTTTCAATGCACTTGAAAAACTGTTTGACACCCTTTATACCACAACCGAGCCTTCTTATGTCATCAACAATATGTCCTTCTTGGTACTAAACCACCGCTAAACACAAGCTTGTGCTAGCCATGCATTAAACCTCTCTTCATATCCTGAAAACACAATCACATAAACTGCTTCAGTGACTGCAACAACCCTTCTGAAAACCCGATTCTCTGACGACTCTTGACTCTTCTTATGCGCGCTGAGCTTAGAATCAAAACCTTCTTGAATCTCGCAGAAAACCCGAATCATCTTAGCCTCTAGCTTGAAGCCAATCTTGATTCAACCATTCTGTTACAACAGAACTTCCGCTAGCATAATTTTAACCACTACCGACAACTTTCAAAAGCTTGTCTCTCATCAACAGAACTTGTGATACTCTTGAGACACCTTATGACACAGCCCTTGAACATCAAACTTCAACCTCTGATGTTACCTTTGCTACAAAACTAACCCCTGCAGTACAACTTGAACAATTCTAGTTAGTAAACAAAGAATTAATCATCTTAGATTGTACTTACAACCACTTGTATGTCTCTAAAGTCTTGTACCAACTTGTACCGCTGTTTAAACTAACAGAACACGCCGCATAACACCCTCTTGCTATGAAGACTTTCGACACAAATTGTAGCCCAAACTTCCGCGACAACAAATGCTTGCTACTCTCTTGTGATTACCACTTAGTAGCCTTTAACCTTGTCCCTACTTCTGTGTCACACTTGTGACTTTCTATCACTACCTCTTCTGTTACCACAGACGAGCTCTGACACAACAGACCTACAACTGCAACTGCAACTTGAACAACCACTGCAACTGGAACAACCACTGCAACTGCAACAGTCTCTTCTTGCTCCTTGGTTCTTGTTGTTTTCAATTCAACACAACCTTGATTCTTCCCTGTAACATCTCCACCTTGAGCTAAACCCTTTATCTTTGAAGAATCTTCAGAACCCTTTGCTTCAAAGAAGCTTCCAATTTGGTTGTGATCCACCAAACTGCTTCAGCATAAACTGTTGAGTCATGCAGACTTTGATGAGCTGAAACCTGTTATAACCTTAGCTAAAACGACTCCTTTACTGAACATCCTAACTTGGATACATCAGTCTTTACATTTTCTCATGTCTTGAGTCTCCCAACATCTTAGCTTTCTTATAACAACTCATCCTTTTCTCAATAATTCATGAGAACCAGAAACCATCTTCTTGAAACCTGGTTTCTGCATCACTGATATCTGTATCAGTTTCTCCAGCAACTTGTCATCACTTCTAGTCAAGCTTGGACACATCCAGTGCCTCTGTAGCTCTTTCTGGAGCATACCCTCAGCTACACACAAAACCACAAAACCTTCCCATGCTTCACGCCCACAGTTAGTACATGAGCCATCTTTGTTTTGCAAAACTGTCACAACTTGCTTAATGACAGAACCCGACTTAGTCCTTGCTGAATTTCTTCTTGACTTGATGACTCTTATGTGTTCTCTTTGAATGAACCTTTACCTTGTTCAACTCTGAGACACATAAACTTGCTGCAACAAGCTCCTTGATGATCTGCCCATTAACTTTGATCATCACCCTCTTGAGCTTCTCAAATTCACTAGAATTTAAACCTTGTTCCCTGAGATAGATCCCTTTAACCAAGTCTTCTCAAATCTGCAACAACACTGAAGTCTCTGAAACACTTCTGCCTCTGTTCCAGCAAACCTCTGAACTTGTTTCTTTACCCACCTGCAACCGTTCTTATCTTGAACCCTGAAACCCTGACTGACATTCAAGTAGCCTCTGAAAACCACACCAATCTCCCTCCTAAGGCGTCCCCCAGCTTTGAGATTCTCATGTGTTACCAACTACTACTCACTTAATCATTCTGCAACAGCCACTTTGCATCCAACTACAACAGACAGATTTGACCAATACACAATCTACACCAGATCTGAGTCTTGGACCTTTCTTTTATGAAGATATAATGCATACCTTGGGATGTGCAGAGGTTTCAACTTCCTATGTGCAGGACCCGAAACAACTTGTGCAAACCGAACACATCGTTCTCTTGATTTGAGTCTTTGATGATTTGATTCTGACCTTTCAAACTGAGTTATAGAACTTGTACCCAACTTTTCAGAATCATACACCAGCTAATGCTTGTAGTAAGATTCAACCTGCACCAAGCCTGAAGCTCTTTTCTTATGAACAGAACAGAGAGCACTTCTCTTCTTATTCCTTCTCTCAATATGTCCATTCTTGTGCTTCGAATCTTCTTTTCAACTTGGATCTTGTCTCTATGAACATTTCCTTTCCATCACCGACGAATTCAACCATAAAACCATCGTCTTTTCTTCTTCTCTCTGTTCTGATACTACAAAACTTTCTCTGAGGTTTCTTCCTTTGTCACTCTTCTCCTTCCTGTAGTACTTCAAACAGATTTAAACTTCTAGATGAGCAAGGAACTTCTTCTCCTCCTTGAGATACAATCTCCAGTCTCATCAACTTCTTAGATCTGCTTTCTCCATGGTAAAAGGTTTCACCTTTCTTCACAAAGCTTGAAGCTTTCTTCGAAAATTTGCTTCTTTCTTAGTAAAGCTTGAACCTTTCCTTTAAAACTTGAGTCTTTCTTCGCTAACCACAGATCCGATACCAATTTTTTGAAGGTAAACCCCTTCCAAAGACATCAAGCCTTAGCCATTCATGGCCACCACGAGATTACTTAGCAATAGAGCTAACTTGAAGGATGAACAAAACTCAGACAGCAACTGTGACAGAAGAATAATGGAACTGATGCAGAGAAAAATGCAGAGATGATGCAGAGCAGAAATAAACAAAAGAGAACTCACACAAATTGTTTACCCTGAGTTCACTATCCATTGTGAATAGCTACATCTCAGGGGGTGGATACTTCCACCAATCCATTAGAATCAAGAGAACTGTTATAGCTTTGCTTTACAACATCTCTCATGAATACAAAGCTCTCTTCTAACACTCTGTTTCTTCTCTCAACCTCTCCTCTCTTTCTGATCTTGAGCTC
>OVAN01003746.1:0-27964 GCA_900406275.1 Anastatica hierochuntica
ATGGGTATTTTTGAAAAACAGACAATACAAAGGTGTATTTTTGTAAGTCTCGCTTAACAATAATACTCGGGGAGAAAAATAATCACAATCAACAAACATTAAATGTTCTTGTGAAGAACAACTTCTCGCGGTGGGGGGGGAGGGGATTAGATATTCTATGATTTGACTGTTGGGGTACTTTATCATCTCGTGCAATCACATAGTCATATCTGAATTTGGTTGCGTTTACAATTTTTTGTGGTTGCATTTGTGTCTCTTTTAGATGTGTAAAATAAGTAAACACAGAATAACGTTTATCTTGTTCACCATATATTTAATCCAACAAATCTCTGAATAGTCAAAGTTTCTTTTGTTAAACTCGAACAAATTTTCATAATTTTGTTGATAAATACAAATCATTAGCGTAAGTTTTATTTATGTTGTAAAAACCTGTTTTAAATGATAAGAGAAGATATAACTCACCACAACACGATAGATCCACCAAAATGAAAGCATCGTTATTTATCCAGTCTTTGGGTCAATCGAAACACTGGTGCGATTCAGGAACGAATTGTTTGTTTGCCGAAGTTTAAGAAAATAAACGATTCTATTTATTATCTCAAAATTTTAGCACACGTACTGATCTCCGGTTAACTCAATATAATTTGCCATATATGTCGTTTCTAGTGAAAAATGACCATAAAGTCGCCGAGGTGCTTTTTATAACTCCATTTTAGAGAAATTTAACTTGTAATGTGAAATCACAGTTTAAACTTTGTTATAAAAGATGCTTTTTGCACTTTTTTCTTATATGATTTTTACTGCCATTGATCCATACATTTTAAACATGCTACTCTAGTTGATCACAAAATACATGTTTTGGTGTTGATAATTGGTTGGCTCTGAAGAATCATGAGCTTCTTTTCTTCTTTCCTTGGCTCACAAAAAAATCGGATGATTTATGAGTTTTGGATCTTACAAACAACAGTCGAACATCCGTCACAAAAGATTGAGATTTAGGTCAGTTGTATGCAAGATTTAGAGAGAGAATGGAAAAACTCTTTCAAGAGGTATAAGTGTGTACAATGCATCTTATAATGGGCTTCTAAAATTGAGAACGGACTTACTGGATATAAACCCATAAATGTCTTGTTACTTCTTAGCTCAACAAACTCTATTTCGGTTGACTTAATTTTCCATCCATCTATACTAGTAGCTCAGTTTAGACACGAAAACTAAAAGTTCAGTTTGACCACAAAAAGAAAAGAAAAACTATGAGTTCACACTAGGGCTGAGCAAAAAATCTGGTTCAGAAAATCCGATCCGGATCCGAACCGAATAAAACAGAACCGAATCATCCCAAACCGAACAAAAGCTCAAACGTTTTCTAAATCAAAATGTTTTGGATACCCGAACCAGAACCAAATGATACCCGAATACCCGAAATAATGTATATTTTTGATGATTTTATATATAAAAAATTAATATTTTTTTTATTTTATTAGATTTGTCCGGATAATTCGGTTTTTTCGGATAACTCGGATTTTTCGGAGTTTGTGTCCAACTCAAATTTTTAAAAAATTTCAAAAATTGACCTAAACCAACCTTTACCCGAACGGAAACCGATACGAAACTCAGTGTACTCCTAAACGCCTCTTAAATAAGTAGTCTCGAACTATCCGAAATCTAACTGATCCGATCTGAATCCGATGCGAAAACTCGAATGACCATGCCTAGTTCATACACAAGGACTGGTCAAGTGGGAGGGAAAAAACATGACAAGAAGATAAAAAGTGGGCCCTCACATTCAATGTCAAACAAAGAGTCCACTTCAACGTACGCGTTCGGCTTTTACCCCCAATTGGAAAAAGTCAATGGTCGTCTCTTAGGTGAATCTCTCAACTGTCCAAAACCATTAAAAGCTCTTTGTGTAGTTGCAACTTCCCCCCTCTACGAAACTTCTATTTGTAATTTATCCATTTTATTATTCTTCTGAGAAAACGTTTCGATATTTTAAAACTTTTATCCATCTTTTTTTCTGATGTCAAATTGAAAGCAATAGAGATTAATAAAATTTTCCTTTTAAATTATGGGTTAATAATTAAGATTATGTGCTTGTTACTAAAACATAATATGTGGACAGAAAATAGCTGTTTGAAGCTATCATAAAATTGTAAAATGATACTATATGTTTTAAAAGCAAAAATAAATTTATGCTTTTTTGGAAAAAGTAAACAATTCCATTACTCAATTTGAAATTTGGGAGACTTACAAAAATACACCTTTGTATTGTCTGTTTTTCAAAAATACCCTTGCTTGAAAAAATTTATTTTTATACTTCCTTTTTAATGAAAAAGACCATTATACCCATAGACTAAAAGAAACTATAAACGTTAAACTCTAAACCATAATTCCTAAACTTTAAACCCTAACAGCTAAACCCTAAACCCTAATCACTAAATCTTAAACCCTAATCACTAAATCTTAAACCCTAAACCCTAATATTTGAGGTGTATATTTGAGAACCATTAAAAGACAGGTGTAAATGTAAAATTTCTTTTCCTTTTAAGTGTATTTTTGTAAATTAATCTTGAAATTATTACCTCTCGCATATTTTAATTTTAGTTGTAATACATACAATCCTAAAACAATTCCTTTTCTTTTTATCTTTTATGCAAAAGCAAATATGGAATATTGGTGGGTGTCCAACTATCATATAGTACTTTGAACAAATTATTTGCTGGACTTATTATTTTTGTTTATTTCTAAAGAACAACGTTATACTTGGATTTTTTCCTTAAATATTTCCTATTTCCCCTAGCTATTTTTATTCACCAAGTCTCTCCACACAAAAATTTCCCATTAAATTCTGAGAGAATTCCTCCAACTTTTTAGGCATATTCTCTTCTCCCCTCTCTCTCTCACAAACACAACACATGATAATATCACACTAAAACATTTCTCTCCTCCACAAATCTTCCTTCTCCCTCTCATCATCTTCTTCACCACAAAAACCAAAAAGAAAAGTCTCAAACTTTCTTCATCCTCACGATGACCCATGACGTAAACCAACCTCTCCGGCCAGTTCCGGTGCACGTTACAAACTCCGACCGAAGCCAAAACCCAAACAACCTCCCAAACTTTCTCTCATCCGTACGTCTCAAATACGTTAAACTTGGTTACCATTACCTTATCTCCAACGCTCTCTACATCCTCCTCCTCCCTCTCCTCGCCGCCACTATCGTAAACCTCTCCTCCTTCACCCTCGAAGACCTCTCTCTCCTCTATAACCACCTCCGTTTCCATTTCCTCTCCGCCACACTCGCCACCGGACTCTTAATCTCTCTCTCCACCGCCTACTTCACCACCCGTCCTCGCCGTGTCTTCCTCGTTGACTTCTCATGTTACAAACCAGACCCTTCCTTGATCTGCACTCGAGAAACATTCATGGACCGATCTCGACGTGTAGGTATCTTCACAGAAGACAATCTCGCGTTTCAACAAAAGATTCTTGAAAGATCAGGTCTTGGTCAAAAAACATACTTCCCTGAAGCTCTTCTTCGTGTTCCTCCGAATCCTTGTATGGAAGAAGCGAGAAAAGAAGCAGAGACTGTTATGTTCGGAGCCATTGACTCTGTTCTTGAGAAAACTGGTGTGAAACCTAAAGATATTGGAATACTTGTGGTGAATTGTAGTTTGTTTAATCCAACACCTTCACTTTCGGCCATGATTGTGAATAAGTATAAGCTTAGAGGAAACATCTTGAGCTATAATCTCGGTGGAATGGGTTGTAGTGCTGGTCTTATCTCCATTGATCTCGCTAAACAACTTCTTCAGGTTAATATTTTCTTACGATTCTCTGTTTTGAAAAGTCTAATGACAACTCATGCATCATCATCTTTAGAAATTTTGAAATCAAGAAATATTAATTCTTTTTGCGGCTTATTAGTGTTACTTAATAAGCATTTAATACATTTAACAGCTAGATTTTATTGACTTTGCTTTTCTTGAAAATGTGACGTGCTAGTATTAAAACATGTTTGTGTGACAAAAATTTTTCAAAAATTGAATCATTTGTTTATAATGTTTTATGAGTTGTATGGAAGCATAAAGGTCAAAAAGTCTACGTGTAAATTTCACGTGTCTAAGACCATTCTGACATTGACAGGCTTTTTGGTCTTTGGGTAGTTGGCAGTTGTGATAATGCAAAACCATAATGCTCTGTTTAATGACCCTAGTTAGTATTTTTATTATCCCTCTGTTTTTAAAACATTAATTTCTTTTTTGCAGTTTTATAAAAATTGATTTTCTATATTTTTAGTATACATTTTGTTAATTAATGTTCACAGATTGTAGATTTCATTAAGCATTAATTTGATAATATTTGAGTTTATTGAAATTCTATTAGTTCATAGTACCAATTACTAAAAAGTGATTTCAATAATACAAAAATGCATTATCATTAGACATTAATGTTATTCTAATTTGTGTTAAAGATTTTAAAAATTATTTTTTTAGAAACAGAAAGATTTTTTTTTATTTATATACTAATATATTTATGTTTTTTTTTGTAAAAGTACTAATATATTTATGTTAATCAGTACAATCTTATGTGTTTTTAAATTACCAGCCAACAAAAAAATTACAAACACGACAGTGCAAGTATTTGATTTTTGAATTTATTGGTCTAAAAGTTTTACGAATGTTTTGAAAAAACGTTTGTGAACGAATGTGTGTTTAATTTGTAACTCATATATATTCACACTTAAGAAACGAACGTGGTAGCACGTGCTTGCAAGTTTTTTCTTAAATGGTTAAGTTAGTTGTCAAATTGAACCAATGTTCTTAAATGAGCTACAATAATAATGTTAGGTCATTTGCATTCAATTATAAGGTTGTATACTCACAATCATTCTCGATTTAAAAAATTATATGCTTTTATAATTAATCAAACAATTATTATATTTAAACTTACAGTGATGTAATTATTATATTTAAAATAAGTTTTTTTAAACACCGACCGAACCGAAGATAACAACATCATTTATTTTGTAAATTAGAATTTACACTAATCAGACGAAAATAAAATATTTAGAACTTAAAATTTGGTATATTTGTACTTAACTACGTTGGTAACGGGCATGAAATTGAGTTAGTATTGACACTTTTTATGTTACTCTCATTATAAAATTACATTTTTCTTATGGAATTTGATAGTAGTAATTAAATTATGACAATAATGCAGGTCCAACCAAACTCATACGCACTTGTGGTAAGCACAGAGAACATAACTCAAAACTGGTACTTAGGCAATGACCGATCAATGCTTCTCTCAAACTGCATATTCCGTATGGGTGGAGCCGCCGTACTTCTCTCGAACCGTTCTTCCGATCGTAGCCGTTCAAAATATCAGCTCATCCACACCGTCCGTACCCACAAAGGAGCCGACGACAATGCATTTGGCTGCGTTTACCAACGTGAAGACAACAACGCAGAAGAAACCGGCAAAGTCGGAGTCTCACTCTCCAAAAACCTAATGGCAATTGCCGGAGAAGCTCTCAAGACAAACATCACAACTCTTGGACCACTCGTCCTACCAATGTCCGAACAACTTCTCTTTTTCGCAACCCTCGTGGCCCGAAAAGTCTTCAAAGCCAAGAAAATAAAGCCTTACATTCCCGATTTCAAGCTAGCTTTCGAGCATTTCTGCATCCACGCGGGAGGTAGAGCCGTGCTTGACGAGATTGAGAAGAATTTGGATTTGTCGGAGTGGCATATGGAGCCATCGAGGATGACTTTAAACCGGTTTGGGAATACTTCGAGTAGTTCGCTTTGGTATGAGCTTGCGTATAGTGAAGCTAAAGGGAGGATTAAGAGAGGAGATAGGACTTGGCAGATTGCGTTTGGATCGGGATTTAAGTGTAATAGTGCTGTTTGGAAAGCTTTGAGAACGATTGATCCGGTTGAGAAGAAGAATCCATGGAGTGATGAGATTCATGAGTTTCCAGTTTCTGTCCCTAGGATCACTCCTGTCACGTCTTCCTAGTGTTTTCTTTAACTTTATTTTCGAGGTTTGTTTTTTTTTTTTTGTAAGTAGGAAAAATATTTGTTATGGGTTTGTTTCTTCTAATTTATTTATCACTATATATAGTTTGTTTTGTCAAATTGCATATGCGAACATGTGGGTGATAAAGCTAAGGTCGAGTATACGCATTACGCAAATTGGAGATCAAATGTCGTTATGAGGTAATAGATTTTGGCTACAATGTAAGAGTTCAAATATTAATCCATTTCACAAATTAACACATTGCAAACATCAATTTCATATGGATTAGATACACTCGAGAGCTTATAAATCGGACCATAAATATGATATCTAATCAAATGTAGAAATGTTCTTTAGTTTTCATTTTAGTTATGGACAAGGTGATTATCATTAAAAGTTAATGTAGTCTAGACTACATAAAAATAAATAATCATGTGCACAAGTGTGATAACTAATCAAAAATTGTTTAATGATTTAGTATGATTTACTAAGATTAGATAAATATATATTTAGTTATGTATACGGTTAAATGTTTGTGGTTAAAAAAATTATTAGATCAAGTTTTATATTTTCGGTTTTATTTAAGATTATGTCTATTTAGTTGATATTATAGTATAAACTATTTATCAAATAAAATATCTACGATATTTAACTTCTTGATCAAAATAAAATTATAAAACTAATGAAAACCGAAAAACTCGATCCGAACTAAGGAACCGACACGGACAATCGCATACTAATTATTATTAACAATTTTTTGAAAAAAAGTTTGCAGTTAACCACAATCGATCAAGAGTACTTTAAGAATCTTAAACCCGAACCGCAACCCGCGGGCCAAGCCCAACTAGTACCATTGTGGGGCGGGTTTGGACATACAAAAAAATGTCCATAAAAATGCGGTTTATTTGGGCTAGGCCCGTATAATCCGCGGGTTTAGCGGATTAAACCGCGGAAGGTTGCGGATTGTCCGCGGGTTAAAATCTTCTTATTAAGCTTATGTTTTATTTTTCTTTTTATGGTTTGCGGAGTGTGCATCATATACATTAATTTAAATCAAATATTATAGTCCTTACATGTAATATTTTTGTTTTAACTATGTTACTTTAATATATATAATTAACAAGAAAAGGACAATTAGTAAGAAGTTAAAGTTCATGACATTATTAATATATGACTTATTTGATTAATTCTTTGGTTTGATTTTACAATTTACATTTAAAACATTGCTCATAAAGGTTTTTGGTATAAACTTAACATGATAGTAATGAATGAAATATTGATATCTTTAGCTTCTTTTCTTTGTTTGATGCTTGAATTTATCAAAAAACTTATAACTTAAACATAAAAAGTATTTTACGTTATCATACCTTATAATTATATTGTCAGAGTTGGTTTTGCAAATTTATACTATCAGAGTTGATGTTGCAAATTTATACACTTAACAAATGAATACTTAAACATAAGCTTATTTTTTGGTATGATTTTTAAAAATTCATACGTCATCCATATGATACACTTTAAGTGTACAATAAGTTTAACATCTGTTACGATACAAACACTTAACGTCGGCATGTTTTTGTATGAACACTTAAAGATTTTTTATAACTTAGTCACTAATATCAAAAGTTAGAGGAAGCAAATGAAAAAGGAAACTTTGGTTGGAATGTCCCGCGGGTCGACCCGCAAATCGCTTATATAGGCGCGAGTTGGGATTGGTCAGCTCTTCTGGAGACCAAGGCCCGCGGCGGTACGGCCCGCAACGATTCAAATAAAATTAAAATCGCAGCAGGACGGGACAATTGGTCGCGGGATGACCCAATTGACATCCCTAGACCGGTGTAGTTCAATGTTCAGTCCAATTTAAAAATGTCACTATAATTGTTGTTTTTTCATCCAATGCATCTCTTCGATATTAATCTATACTATAAAAGATGAAAAGAGTCTCTCCCATGATGACACATCATCATTTGAGAGCAAATAAAAGTTTGATATATGTCAATTAATTAAACATATAAATTAGTTAATACTTTTTTCTTCTAAAATCTTTAAAGCACAATAAACAAAATTAAATTGATTTTGATAAAAATAATATATTGAATAATATTAAGTTTAAAATTTCAATTTAAAACTTTTTCCCGCTTGATTTAATTATCATCTCCGAATTAACACTGATTCATCAGTTTCAGTGCAAATAAAGAAAACAAGCAAAGTATCAAACTGAAAAAGATATAACAGCAAAAATTTGCAAAAATTAAAATTAAAAAGTCATAACATTGAAAAAAATATCGAATATAACAAATTCATCATGTATAAAGTAAAAAGAAGACGAAAATAGAAAACCAAACGAAATAGAAGATGAAAAAAATGAAAGACATTTGAAAGCAAAAAATTACTATAGTAAGTTAACTAATCTTAAAATTATTGTAATACTGGAATTTGGATTGATTAAAAAACATTGGAGAGCAAATAAATATTCGAAAAATAATGTTTAGAAAAATCAATCGCATGAGAATATTAATAGTTGAATCATTAATCTAATAAGTATTGTATATCAATAATTTTATTTGAAATATCAATAAAAAAAACATGCGCAAGGCGCGAGTTCTCTCCTAGTTACTATAAAATAAAGACCAACTAAAATAACTCTATTTTAGTTTAAAGATTGACTACCTTTTAAAAAAATGTGTTCTACCAGAATAATATTATTAAACTTTTCATTAGTAATAATCCGCGCGTAGCGCGGTCAATCCCCTAGTAATAATAACAATTCAAAAATACTATAAACATCCGCGTTTTTTATGTACCTATTCGTTATAACTTTTGAATTCGCTAAAAAACTATAACTTTTGACATTAGTGTCTTTCTAACTTTATATATATCATTTTGTGCAACATTCTTTTTTTGCCTCTTATTTATTTTTACAACAAAATAATCTTTTTTTCTTTGTTTATTATAATTTTTTTTTTGTTTTTTGGAAAATATTTTTTTTTAGTTTGTATTCACATAAAATATTATGATTTTAAAACGTTCTCAAAGTTATATGTGATTCTCCATAAAATTTTGATGGAAACGTGATGTATCACGTTTTGATGAGAGATTAAAATAATTAAAATATTTTTTGTTCGGAAAGTAAAATCTAACACAAACAGATAAAAGAGAAAAAAAAAAAAAATCTATGACCATTATCTTTACAAACGACGAAAAAATATTTCTATTGAAAAAGACGTTTTGTTAAAAGTATTTTTTTTTTTTTTTTAAATTATTTTTCCGCATGCGCGGTCAAAATATCTTGTTAAACAGAAAGGAAGGATTCAAGAGTTCACCACGTCTGATGGCAACGTGTCAATTAACAACGACAACTTAAACGACACGAGTTAACGTACTTGAAACCTGTTAAATTGCGTATATCTTCGTTACGAGAAACTGAGAGAAACCTAATAAAAAAATGTCGCAGAGTTGTGTTATGTCTTTGGTCTCTGCAAATCTTATGAGATGCACTTTCTCATTATCTTCATCATCCACACGGTTCATCGCGGCAACAAAGTTGGTTTCGTGTTCCACTAAAACGGTCAGAAGGTTACAGTCTTTGACATACTCTTCAACCCGGTTCATCAATTTCGTCAGCCAAACCGGTCCACCTGAAATTCAGTTTCCCGGTGGTTCTCCGTCGGAGGAAGAGTTACCTTCACGGCCGAGTAGAGGACCAGACTGGGCTCCGTTAGAAATCCCTGAGCTGCCTAATATACCGGAGATAAACCCCTCAGAAAACCCACCGGAAGTTACAACTATTCCAAGTGATCCACCACCGCTTGGACCACCGCAAAATCCTAGCCCTGAGTTTCCGGTCCCGCCGTCTCCATCTCCACCCATGCCGGATACGCCAGATCTTCCGAAGCCAGAAACGCCACCTAATGTGGTTCCTCCGATCTGGGAACCGCCTCGCCCACCGGAGAGATCACCACCGCCAGGAATCGACCCACCACCGCCTGGAAACGACCCACCGCCGCTAGGAATCGACCCACCACCACCTATGGAGCCTAGAATCATATAGCATGCATATGTAAAAAAACTTTTTACTCTGTTTGTGCAATCTTTTGTCTAAGTTTTTGTCTTACAGCTAATGTCTCCCGAAGAGAAGGACCAAACAATTAATCACAAATGTTTTTCTATTCAAACGAAATAATGTACAACCCAAAAGGAGAACCCAAAGTGATTGGTGGGGCTATAAATTTTTACCTCTTTACCATTAAGAGCATTTACAATGGACCCTCTTAAGTTGAGATTTTTAGAGAAAAAAAATAATTAATATTTAATAAAAAATTTATTAAAAGGATAAGAGCATCTCCATTGAGAGAATCCCATTTTAGGGTTTTTAATATTATTTAACTAATAAAATAAAAGAGTGAAAGAAAGAGAGAGAAAGATGAAGAGAGAGATAGAGAGAAAGCTAAGATCATCTCCAATGGTTAGATACTCACTTAGTATCTAAAACATTTTTTTAACTAAAAATTAATTCGCGGGTCTCACAGAGTATCTAAAATTACACACAACTCTTTTAGATACGGTTCCAAAATTTTTTAAAATTAGATACAGTTTCTAACTTTTTGGATATTTTTGATTATAATAATAAGACGGATATTCACTTAGAAACTCCAATGGATACCCATTGAAGGTGCTCTAAGATTTGGCTTTTAAACAAGAGTTTTTAGAACCAACTCTTAGTTTTTTTTAATTTAATTTAATGTCTAAGAACCTCATAAGAGACCACCAATGGAAGTGGTCTAAGAACTCCATGTGTTTAGTTTCTTAGCTAAGATACTTTCGGAGGGTTTTTAGCTTTTAAAAACACTATTATTGGTGAGTCTCTCACCAAGAGTCTCTCAGCATTATTATATTATTATTTTTATCTAATTAAGTTTTGTAATTTAAATTTAATAAAAAAAATTTCTCTAAACCAATAAAAAGAAAAGAGTATACCTATAAAGGAAATCTCTCCATGAGAGACTAGAGTTTCTCAAATGAGAGACTCTAGTCTCTTATGGAGAGACTCTCTCTCTCTTTTATTTTTATTATTATTATTTTGTTAAAAAATTCAAGGAAAGAACCCCTCAATCAGGGTGCTCTAAAGGCATCATTATTGGTGGGACTTAGACTAGTCCTTTGCATTTTTTATATTAAAAAAAAAACAACAAAAGAGGAAGGAACGTCCCTTAAATAAGAGACGTCCCTTCCTCTTTTGTTGTTTTTTTTGTATCAGAACAAATTCATTTTAAGATCAGTTTCGGTTCCGCTTCAGTTCCGTTTTTTTATTCCTCGGATTTTGGATCCGTTACAGATCCGTTTACAATATTTTCGGGTTTCGGATCCGTTTCGGATTCGTTTAAAATATCTCGATCCGAACCCAAGATACCCGAAAATATACCCAAAAATACCCAAAAATATCTAAAAATATCCGAAACCGCAAGAACCGAACGAAATCGAACGGGTAACCGAAAATATTTTGGGTTTGGATCAGAACAAATTCATTATCATATCTATTTCGATTCCGCTTCAGATCCGTTTTTTTTTGTTTTTCGGTTTTTGGATCCGTTACGGATCCGTTTACGATATTTTCGGGTTTCAGATCCGTTTCGGATCTGTCAAAACATTAATGAAAACAATCATTTATTAATGAAAACATTAAAATTTAATTATGTAAGGGACAATATAAGTCCCACCAATACTCAACAAATTTAGAAAAGTCCTTAGCTTAATCTCTTACCATAAAAATAATAATAAAATATGTTAAGGACTCTAAAATAAATCCCACCAATAATGATGCCCTAAGATTCTTAACTAAGAACCCCAACTTAAAATATTAATTTTTTTTAAGAACTCTTACCAAAACCTTGCATTGGAGATGCTCTAAGAATTAGTTTTAGTGGAATCACTTCTTTACCATTAAGAATTACGTACTACAATATCTTTAACAAACTATCGAAACCACAACGAATTTGCCATTATTGATTTAAGTCTTAATCAACATTTCAATACTTAAAATATCGACACTTCGTATAAAACTCAATAATGAGAAACCAATCAAAATCCTCCTATATATTAAATCAAAGTGTACTTAAGTAATTTTCGCTTACATGTCATTCAAATATCCTCTTATATATTAAATCAAAGTATACTTAAGTAATTTTCGCTTACGTGTCATTCAAATATGAGCTTTCAACATTATCGTTATAATTTGATTGGTCAAAAAATTTAGAATTTTAGTTTAATTTTGATTTATTTAATTTATTTTTAAAATAAACAATTTTTTTAGCAAAAATAAACAAATTAACCATGAACCATTTTAACTCACTTTCCAAACACTTTTTTTTTAAATCAACAATCTTAACTCAATTACCAAACATTAAATTATTTAATTTATACCATTTTTGATCCTTACTAACATAAGAGTGACAACAAAAATGTATATTTAAAATATGCTTTAAAAAAATACACATTATTATTCAATAAAAATATATACGCTATAATGTTTTTGTAATTTTTGTCATAATATAAATCAAAGGTAATAGTGACCAAATTAATAATATAAATTATAAATATGATAATTACATAAAATTTTTCTTAATTTTTTGGACGAGATATTATGAACATTATAATTACATTTTTAGGTTTTATATTTTTCGAAATTTACATATTAAACATTATATGCAAACTCTTACGTTTTATCTTTATTTTAATTTACATATTCACAATTATTAAAAAAATATTATTTCAACAATCAATAAAACAATAGTATTATCTATTTTAATATACATTTATTGGAGCTATGAATTATCATAAATTACAAAATATATTAATTTTCCATATAATTTGACTAATTAAATTAAAAATTATCTTTTGATTTATGGTCAAATGACAAAATACTAAAAATTGATTAACTTTTTATATACATGTGATATTGACGTTAATATTAATTGATGTAAAAAAACTTTTCATATTATATTAGTAAATCAAAAATAATAAAGAAACTTTCATAAAGTTGATAATTTCTATATATTAATTGAGGAGACAGAGAGAAAAAATTTTGAATTCATAAGTTGAGTTGTCAAGTAGAGAGTGTTTTGGTAATCTAAACAATAAATGAATATTTAATTTGAGTTATTTAAAAAAAAGATTTGCATAAGATATTTAAAATGATGTATTGTTTTGTCCCACATTGGTTGTGAATGTAGAGAAGAGCAATGAAACTTCAGTATAAAATAGACTTCACATGTTCCTTTTTTTCGTCAAGAAAAAAATCATTTCAAATCATCTTTCTTCACATTTCAAATGTGTTCGGTTTTAAGAAATTGAATAGAATAGTAATTATTTTTTTTTTATTTAAAAACGTTTGAACTGAGTTAAACATATTTGTTTTGAATTTTATTAGTTTTGGTTTTTTGTTAAAAATCGAAATTTCATCATTTAAAATTTCGGTTTTCATATAAAATTTCAAAAAACAGATAAAAAAATAAATACATTGTTTTAAATATTTTGATAGAGAATTTACAGTATTTTAAAAATCTTTGAAGAATAGAAAAATTTAATTTTTAAAATTTTTAAACCAATTTTGTAAATCCAATATGTCAAAACCATTAATAATTTTAAAGTGTTGTTTCGTTTTGTCCCACATCGTTTATGAGAGTTGTGAAGAGCAATAAACTTATTGTATAAAATAAACCTCTTATTTTCACTTAGAAGACATCATTTATCATATTTCTTATATGTCTGATTTTAAAAATTAAACCGAATAATAATTAATTTTATTGGTTTAAAATGATTTAAATTGAGTTAAAAACCAGAATTTTATATTGTTTGATTTTGATTTTTCCGGATTATAACTAAATCGAAACTGGACCGCTTATTGTTTCTCTTCTCAACAGGTTTCGGTGAAATTTTGAAAAATATAAAAATACTAAAATTTATAAAGATTTCGATTTTAAATATTTCTATAAAAAAATAAAAAAAATTTAGTTATTTGTATGTGTTAGAGAAATTTATTGGATTCAAAATATGATGTGTCAACCTTAGAGCATTTTGAGAGGTTATTGGCCAGTGAAAAAACTCCAAAATTTTTGTATTTAATCGTGGCATTAACTTCGTTTCAAAATAGTTAAGATATTAGTGATCTGATACCTATAATCTAAACAATAAAAGAATATTTAATTTTTGTCATTTTTAAAAATAAAATAAGATTTGCATAAGATATTTCAAGTGGTGTATTGTCCCACATCGATTGTGAAAGAAGAGATGAACAATGAAATTATAGTATAAAATAGGCATCACATGTTCACTTTCAAATCATCTTTCCTTACATTTCGAATGTGTTCGATTTTAAGAAATCGAATCTAATAGTTATTATTATTTTTGGTTCAAAAACAGTTTGAACTGAGTTAAACATAATTTTTTTGCATTATATAATTTTGACTTTTTGGGTTAAAATTTTAACCCGAAATCGAATCTTTTAATATTTCGGTTTTCATTTAAATTTTTCAAAAAAAAAAAGATACATATTTATAAATACTTCGATTTTAAATATTTTGATAAAAAAAATTAACAATATTTTTAAAATTCATGAAGAATAGGGAAAAGTTTACATTGTTAAATTTTCAAACTAATTTCGTAAGTCCAATATGTGTAAAATACTAATATTTTTAAAGTTTTTTTGGTTTTGTCCCGCATCGGTTATGAGAGTTGTGCAGAACAATAAACTTATTGTATAAAATAAACATCATATGTTCACTTAGAAGACACCTTTTGTCATATTTCATATATGTCCAATTTTAAGAAATCGAACTAAATAATAATTAAATTTTATAGATAATAATGCTTTGAATTGAGTTAAAAAATCAGAATTTTATATTGTTTGGTTTTGATTTTTCCTGATAATAACTAAATCAAAACGAACCGCTTATTTTTTCGGTTCTCAGTAGGTTTTGGTTAAATTTTGCAAAATATAAAAAGATTACAATTTACAAAGATTTTTGTTTTAAATATTTCGATAAAAAAATAAAATAAAAATTTGTAGTTATTTTAATGTGTCGTAGAAAATTATTAAGAGTCGAATTTTGATGTGTCAACCTTAGAGCGTTTTGGGGGTTATCAGCCAATGAAAAACTCTAAATTTTTGTATTTAATCGTGGCATTAATTACGATCCAAAATAGTTAGGATACTTAATGATCTTATACTTATAATCTAAATAATAAATGAATATTTAATTTGAGTCATTTTGAAAAAATAAATAAGATTTGCATAAGATATTTAAAATTGGATGTTGTTTTGTCCCACATTGATTGTGAAAATAGAGAAGAGCATTGAAATTATAATATAAAATGAACATCACATGTTCACTTATAAATCACCTTTCCCCACATTTCGAATGTGTTCGGTTTTAAAAAATTGAGTCCAACAGTAATTATTTTTTGGTTCAAAAACGATTTGACCTCAATTAGACATAATTTCTTTTGCATTCTATAGTTTTTGATTTTGGGGTTAAAATAACTGAAACCGATTTATTTAACATTTTAGTTTTCATTTAAATTTTAAATAAATAAAAAGAGAAAAATTTATAAATACTTCGGTTTTAATATTTTGATTAAATTTTTTTAAAATTTTTGGGAAGAATATAAAGTTTTTAAATTGTTAAATTTTCAACCAATTTTGTAAGTCCAATATGTCTCAAGCATTAAAATTTTTTAAAATGTTGTTTTGTTTTTGCCCACATCGGTTATGAGAGTTGTGAAGAACTATAAAATTATTGTATAAAATAAATCTCATACGTTCACTTAGAAGACATCTTTTTTATGTCTCAAATATGTCCGATTTTAAGAAATCGAACTGAATAGTAGTTAATTTTTATGGGTTTAAAAGACATTTGAAATGAGCTTTAAAAAAATAAGAATTCCGTATTGTTTGGTTTTGTGTTTTTCAGATTATAAGTAAATAGAAACCGAACTGCTTATTGTTTCAGTTCTCAATAGGTCTCAGTTAAATTTTACAAAATATAAGGAGGATTCAAATTTTAAAAGATTTCAGTTTTAAATATTTCGATTAAAAATATTAAAAAAATTGATATTTTCTTAAACAATAAAAACATCTTACATATTATTTGAGGAGATAAAAAGAGCAAGTGATCGAGAGTCGAAATTTGATGTAACCATAGAGCATTTTGGGGGTTATTAGCCCATGAGGAAGCTTTAAAATTTTCATACTTAATTGTGACATTAATTATTATAAAAATAGTTAAGACATTTAATGATTTGATACACATAATTTAATCATTAAATGAATATTCAACTTGAGTTATTTTAAAAACTAATTAGATTTGCATAAAATACTATAAATTTTTTCAAAATAATTATATTTTAAAAAATAAAATATTTAAATTGTTTAAATATTTAAGTCCCATATGAAAATATTAAAATCTTTAAATTGTTGTATTGTTTTATCCAACATCAGTTGTGAAAGTTTAGAAGAGTAATAAATTTACAGTATAAAATAGACCTTATCTGTCCACTTACAAAATATTTTTCTCACATTTCAAATATGTTTGACTTTAAGAAGTCGAACCTTATAGTAATTAATTTTTTTATTCAAAAACGAATTGAACTAAGTTAGACATAATACCTTTATTATACCATATACAACTTTATCCGTGTGTGTCACTTATAAAATTAGCATAAAAAATATCATCTTAAAATCACATAGTTTATTCAAATCTTTAAACCTGCTAAACATTTAAATAAACCATTTGACAACTACAGTATTATATTACAATCAATCTTCTAATTTCTAAGCATACATTTTTATTACATTTTTTTCAAACTCTCTTATACTATAATCCTGTGCTTGGCGCGGATCAGACTCTAGTTACATATAATATACGATCTATTATCAAAAAATTTAATCCAAAACAATTTAAGATCATGTTTGAAAAAATAAAAATGATTTACCGTAAAGTAAAAATATAATAATTTAGAAAGTATACTATAATGACATACATAAAAAGTAAAATATTAAAAGAAATCATATATTATTTCTATGTATTTACTTATTGAAAATCTTATAATTTTTCTTTTATCAATTACAATTACTCCAAAATTAATATGTTTTGAAATTTATAGTAGTAAAGTTTTAAATCATATTTTTATTTAATCATCGTAATTATATATGTTAGAAGAGAATATGATAATTTATATTTTATTATAGAATTTATAATGATAATATAAAAAGTTTAAATTATGTAATAAATCACATCAATAGAAATAAACAATTTATTTGTAAAATAAAAGAATAACCCTATTAATAGGAGATTAATATTTAATCACATATATTATAAATTTTAACGATTTACATTACAAAATCCCTAATAAATAGAGAAGGGCTTGTGGTCTGGTGGTAAGGAGACGGGATCTGGTGGCAAACACCATCAGGGCTCGATCCACCTGCTACGCAGAAACTAAGTCACATTGTTCCTTCTCACCTACACGGATATGGGTCTTTGCGTTCGGCCCATTTGAATATCCAGCCAGGGAGTCTATCCGTGGGCTGGCCTCACACCCAGGGGGTTAGGTCTAGTTCATCATTGACCTGAGTTTAATCCTTTTATTTTAACAAAAAAATCCCTAATAAATAGCACTACAAAAGTTAATCTTTTCAAAACAAAAATTTAACGACATTTCCAAAAAAACTGTAAATATAAAAATTTGTATCAACTTTTTTTAGATCCATTATATATAGTATACAATTTTTTTAGTATATGTTAATTCATATAGATTCTTACAAAAAAGTAAAATACTACTCGAAATCTTACATATCAGCATATTTACACGGAATTCAATCTTACATGTTCTATGTTAAGTTATCGATATTTTTATAGAAGTTTTAGTTTTTTGCATGTTTATATCGATTTTTATTGTTAGTGGATTAAATGTTTGATGTACAAAATTGAATTTTTGACGTGATCTACAAGACAATTGAAGTAGAAAATAATTTGAGAAGCAAATGAGTAAAATATCAAATATTTACATTTCAACATTTTAGATATTATTTCGTTTATTTGATAGAGAGACCTAACAATGGTTGTTAACCAAGCAACAAAACAATTTTTAATTTTAATTTAATATATTCAAAAATACATAAAAAATAAAATCACATTTAAATTACTATAAATAAAAATAAATTTTCAATGATAACTAAACATAAAAAGACCAGGTTAAATCTTTCATTTAATACCTTTACCTAAAGTTGAGCGTTCGAACGAGCGTTCAAGTATATCCGTTCGAGTTCGGTCGGGTTTTTTAGGGTTACGAGTTTTTTGGACTAGATGTTTAAGCTCTATTCGGGTATCTATATATTCTCATTCGCAATCTGTTCATATCTTTGCAGGTTTAATACTTATTTAAATTATGTAGAAAAAATCCAAATATACCTAAAAAACCTCAATAATCCATTTTTTTCCGATAATCCTGGTTATTTTCGGGTATTTTAGATATCTTGGATATTAAATCTAAAATAACTACTATATATAAGTATATAATTTTATGTTAGGTACTTTTGGGTGCTCGAAATATTTTGATTCTTGCCGTGGTCGGTTTCCGTTTTTCGTGTATTGAAGTTTTGCATCCATACGAATATTTTATCGATTTCGATTAAGCTTCATTATCGGATCGGATGCGCTTCGATTCTTTGGACCCAAATATTTTATCCATTCCTGCTTACACCCGCGAATTCACCCGCACCACCTAGTATAAGATTAAGAATTTGTTCGATTCCTCATTAGGATGATCCATCTGGATGAGTCTGTTTTTTGTTGTTCGTTTAGTGTATAATTCTGCATCATCCGGATGGATCATCCAGATGGTTCATCTGAATGACTTTGTAAAATACACAATTTTTTAAAAAATCTAGATGATCTTAATTGGATCTTCTGAATGGAGATAATCCATCCAAAAACATAAAAGACTAAATTACCCCTAAGCAAAATGAAAAATTAGAATCAAACCTTAAAACGCATACCCAAAATTACATTTTTCAATCAAAAACGCAAATTTATATTTTTCCGTAAAAACCAAAAAATCACATTTTCTCGCCAAAACCGTAAAATCACATTTTACCGCCAAAACCGCAAAATCACATTTTGCCACCAAAACTGCAATATAGCATTTTTTTGCCAAAACCGCAGAATTACATTTTTCCGCCAAAATCGAAAATCATATTTCCCCTCTAAAACCGCAAAATCACTTTTTCCCACCAAAACCACAAAATCATTTTTTCCCGCCAAAACCGCAAAATCACTTTTTCAGCCAAAACCGCAAAATCAAATTTTCCCACCTAAACCGCAAAATCACGTTTTTCACCAAAACCGCAAAATCCCGTTTTCCGCCAAAAATGTAAAATCATGTTTTGCCGCCAAAACCGCAAAATCACATTTTCCTGCCAAAACCACAAAATCACTTTTTCTGCCGAAACCACAATATCACTCCCCCGCCCCCCCAAAATCGCAAAATCAAATTTTTCCGCCTAAACCGCAAAACCACATTTTCCTATCAAAACTGCAAAATCATGTTTTCTCGCCAAAACCGTAAAATTACATTTTCCCGCCAAAACCGTAAAATCGTATTTTCTTGCCAAAGCCACAAAATCACATTCTCCCGTCAAAACCGTAAAATCGTATTTTCCCGCGAAAACCGCAAATCACATTTTCCCACCAAAACTAGAAAATCACATTTCCCTCATAAGCCACAATATCATATTTCCCGCCAAAACAGCAAAATCATATTTTCCCGCCTAAACCGTAATATCGTATTTTCTTGCCAAAATCGCAAAATCATATTTTTCCGCTAAAACCGTAAAATCACAATTTTTCGCCAACACCGCAAAGTTACATTTTCCCGCTACAACCGTAAAATCATATTTTTCTGCCAAAACCGGAGAATCACCCTTTTCTACAAAACCACAAAATCATATTTTCGGGTCAAAAGCGCAAACCGCATTTTTCCACTAAAACCGTGAAATAAAAGTATATGTCATTCATCCGATTAAAAAACTAAAAAAATGGTTATACTAAAACAAAGGTATTTTAATCTTTTTATTATTACAATCATTCAGATGGTCTATCTGGATGAGCAAACGAACAGAGCATCCAGATAAATCATTCAAATGAATCATCCAGATGAGCAGACAAAAATGAAAACGAACATCATGCAGATGATCCATCCAAATGAATCATCTAGATGAATCATCTGGATGAACTCGCTGAACGAAGAAACGAACGGAGCATAACACATTTTCTTTTTTTTTGTTTTGTTGCTAACTCTATCATTACCGTTATTTCCTCTAATTTTAATCATTTATCCTTTTCACCACCAATTGTTTCTATCTCCATCGTCTGTTGCTTCAATGGGACCTATGCGCCACGCTTCAGGTTTCATCACTCATCAAAGTCTTATAGAGTATAAACTCAATAATAGAGGTATGTTTCAGTCCAACTGGTGGATATTATTACATATAGCCGACAAAGTATAAAGAGGAAAGAGAAGTGGAGAGATGATGTCACGTGCTGCATTTTGGAAAAAGATCCATTATGTTTTGCAATCAGTTGATCACAATCGATGATGGTGGTGGAGACTGTCTTTGCCATATGCTTACGGTTAGAAGCGTCGTTTAAAGATGGTGATTAAATTTATTTATAGCAATGATGCAAGAAAATACAGACGCTTCTCGCGTGTGATAAATTAGAAGGGGAATTCATTGTTTCGTTATCCTCTCTACGTAGTTACATACTTATTCAACCGACTTATAATAAAATTTATTATAAAATTTATATACATTATCCTCTATTTTAATTTATTATATACATTAGATATATTTAATAAAATTTCTAAGGTACATTCAATTTAAAAAATTACACATGGAAAATGTGTACTCTCTTTTAGTAGATAATATTCTCTCTATTTTCAATATTTGATATTTTAGAGTTGAGCATACAAATTAAGAAATTACACATATAATTTTTCTCAAATTTTCTCTTTTATCTAAAAGTAACATTAGCTAACATCAATTTAGCAAATAGAAAAAAAAACAATTGTTTTTTTAAAAAACATCATATTCTAGAAAACGGAAGGAGTAAAATTTATTAAGATCAAAACCATATTTCAGAATTCAAATTTGATAAGTATAAGTTTTAGATTAAAATATTTTATTTTTTTATTGAATATTTTTATTTTTGGTTGAATATTTTGAAAAATATGATTAAATAAGCATTTAAATGTTCAAATATTAAATAAAAGAAATTTATTTAAATTTAAGTCTAAATAATAAGTCGGGTTGGATAAATTATGGTCAATGATTTTTTTAAAGATTATCTGTTTATTCGTGGCTATCACTATTTTCAGTCAAAATGTGATTTTTCGGCCAAAATCAAAGTTTCCCTTCAAAAAAGGGATTTTTCGAACAAACCCATGATTACCCACAAGAAATCACGATTTTCTTTCAATACTGTGATTTCTCCGGCCAAAACAAAGATTTTTCCGTCAAAACTTCAGTTGCCAAACTAATTTTTTTTGTCAAACCCGTAACTTTCCCGCGAAAACACGATTCTCCGTCAAAATCGCAGTTTCCCGTCTAAACTTCAATTTTTTTTGCCAAATTATTTTTTCCGTCAAAACTGCGGGGTTTCCCCAAAAACATGTATTTTCCGTTAAAACCGTGTTTTCTATCAAAACAACAACTTTTCCATCAAAACCATAATTTTCCTGCCCAAAAGCACAATTTTCTGCCAAAGTTGTAATTTCTCCACTAAAATCCCGAATTTCCCGCTAAAACCGTGATTTTTCTGACGCTGCTATTTTTCCACCAAAACATCGATTTTCTGTTAAAATCGTAATTTTCCGTCAAAACCACAACTTTTTTAGACAAACAACTTTTTCGTAAAAAATAGACATTTTTACCAAAACACATTGTCCGACATTTAGTTTTTATATGAAAAAATAATTTATAAAGATTATTATTATTTTTGAATATTATTTAAATCTTAAAGTATGTCATGAAAACTAATTTCGGTATCCGTGATTAAATCCATATCCGATTAGGTTTTTTCGTTGGTACACATTTTAAAAAAACATTTATGAATTTTTTCTGGACAATGTTTAAAACTGGTGAGGCTTTTTTGGGTATGACTGAATCGGACAATTTTACCCTGCATTAACATCTCTATTGCCATCCTCCACAGACGAACGTGTCATATTATCCGTAGCAATAAGTATACTTTGAGTTTTAAAAGTTTATATTTTGGGGATCTCTTAATGTGAATCTAAATTCACATAACGAAAAACAAATATATTTTAGAAAGAAGAAATTTTTTAAAATTTAGCAAAAAATAAAACAAATATAATCCTATTAGTAAAAGGTGTATTATCGTTCTAAGAAACGATATATATGTATATATATATCAAATTATTAATTTTCACAAAATAAGATAAATCCTTCCATTAAATTACTAAAACTAAAGACTAACGATTATCTTTTTAGCATAATATTTGTCTGAGGAGTTAGTTTGAGTCCAAAAAGGAAAAATATAAAATATATTCGGAAAATATAAAATTAAAATTCGGTAAATCAAGAAAAAAAAAAGATGAATAATTCCTAAAACAAAAAGGACTAGGAATCGTAAAAGCATTATAAAAAGAGGGGTCGGTGCTCTTTGTTTTCCTCACGCACAAACACACCAAAGACCTTATAACTCTTTCTAATTCTCAATCTGTTTTCATCCTTCTTCTTCGAATCATGGCAACAACAAAGAAGATTAGCACCATTATCTTTGGCATCGTTCTCTTATTCACGGTTCTCTTGGGATGCTGCTCCGCTACAATCTACAAAGTCGGAGACTCCGACGGATGGACGGCTAAAGACGACGTCTATGACGCGTGGTTCCAGGGAAAGAGTTTCTACGTGGGAGATTCTCTCGTCTTCGAGTATGATCGCAACTTGAACGACGTCACTCATGTCTCCGGAGGCTTGGAATACGAGTTCTGCCAACCTTCTTCTCCTAAAGCCGTTTACAACACTGGCCACGATGTCGTGACCTTCACGGAACCTGGTTTCTACTATTTCATCACCTCCAACTATGATCAATGCAAATCGGGACAAAAGCTCGACATTCTTGTAGTCAACGATCCCTCACGTCCGATTCCACTACCGCCGGTACAAGTCGATGACAATCTTCCTCTTGGAAAGATCCATGTAGTGGGTGACTCCGAGGGATGGGGGCTTCATAAAGATAGTGATTTGTATTACAAGTGGAGCGAGAAGAATCAGTTTCATGTCGGAGATAATCTTCTGTTCCAATACCACAACAACAACGAAGATGCCTATGAAATAAGTGGTGATCTTGAGTACTTGTTTTGTAGCCAGACTTCTCCTGTTTCCGTACACAAGACGGGACACGATCTCATCAAACTCACAAAACCAGGAGTCCACTACTTCATCAGCTCAAAGCCTGGTCACTGCGGGTTTGGGGTTAAGCTTCGAGTCGTGGTCGCACCAACACCGAATGTCCCCAAGCCTTCTCTTTTAGACCGTATGAAGGGGTGGCTTGGACCTCGTCAAGTATATGCTTCATTATGAGATTAGCTGCTTTCATTCTTTGTTTCGTTTACCGTTTGTCTTTCATGTCACCGATGTACTGTTTTATAACCAATTCAATAAAGAAGAAAGTTACTCCAATTTTTCTATTTTACTATGATAAAGAAAAGTTATGAATTGGAATTGCATTGCTTATCTTTTTTTGTTAATTTACCCTTGCTTTGGGACTATATATCTCTCCCTAAGAGTACCCGCATTGAACACAAATCAAGAAAAAAAAACACAAAAACCGAGGAACCCGAGCTCTCTCGAGCTCTTCCGAGTGAAGCCGGATCATAAGGGGTTCGCTACGTGACGAGTCCCTATGGGTCTGAGTTTTAATTTTTTTTGGTGAACCTCTATGGGTTCATTAATGCAGATGCCCTAAGTAGCAACGATGGTACATGTGAGTGTCTAAGCTTTGGTTATGTATTTTACAATCTTTTGACTTTCACATATAAAAGGAAACGGAAGCACCGTTTCTTTACCAAAAGAAATCTCATCTCTCCAACAAAATGAACTAAGATTTCTATTTACTACCAACTTTTAGATGTTAGCGAGTCTAGTGACAAACATGATTCTCATTAAATAAACGAATGTCAGTCACCAAAAGCAGATGCTATTATCTTGTTAATTCATGTAAAATCCCGAAGAAGATAACATAACCTTAGAAATTCACATGTAGCATGTTGAAGTTTACCACATTTTCTCTGAACATTAACTTCCGTTATATGATCACAAAAACTTTTTCTGCTAAAAAAAGAGGCAGTAATGAAAAAACATCATTAGCAATGACAAACAAAGACTAGAGCTAGAATTTTTCGTTTGAGACAAGGAAAGAAGTTATACCTCTCGTATAGTATGAGAAGAAACATGCCTTATATGTTTCGGTCCACTCTTCACTCTCACCGCGGCTTGTATATCTCAAAACACTTGGTTTAACCTTTTGTAAGCACCTTGAAATTAGAAAGATATGGAAACTCTCTGAGCAGTTGTGTCTACAAACTGACTTTGACAAATGAGAGATAAAAAGGTTATCACATGAGGTTTTACAAACGGAGGAGATTCTATTCGTAAATTTTTGAAGGTTTTAGGTAATTGTAGATTTCATTTATGGATTGAGAGCAGAGTAATATGATAAAGAAAAACTAAAAATCAAATTTTCCTACGAATCTGAAGAAAAAATATGCATAGCAAAACAGATCGGCACTAAAGGGAGATGATTTTGGTCCATGAAGTTATCAATTGTTTCAAAGAATATGAAACTGTTTAAAAATCTTGAGATAGATTAGTATCAAAGATTATTAAGCTTCTCTTGCTATTCAATAATAATGAAAGAGATTTTCACTTTTTTTAGATGAGAACAAGAAAGTACTAAACTTCAGCCAGCCCCCCCTTTGAAAGTTATATGGCAGAGGCTAGGGGACAGAGAGAACAATATTTTGCAGGTAATTTTAAAGTCTTTTTCTTATCTTATATGATCCTTTGTTAGTTTGAAGAGGACTAATCATAGTGTAAAACATGTTTTTAAAGAAGGTTCAACACAACCATATGATCAAGTCGGAGATCCATGTGCAAAGGAGTTAGCTTCTGCGGAGGCTCGGATTCTTCCAGAACCCGTGATCCCAATATAAAGTGCAAGGCCTGATCAAGTCGAGAAAGCTCTAAAGCATGTCTACCACACTGCAATGAACAAAACGATATGCAAAGAGTTAGAGCTTCTGTTGGCGATTTTGTCTTATTGAGTATGGTTACGATGAAAATGTAATGCTTCTTATAATCGCAGGGGATCTTAAGCGAATCTGCCAAACTGAGCTTGGTTTGATATCTCAATGTTTGTGTCACAAAACATGTGTTCAAAGATTAGCAAACAGTATTTGGCAAATGTATCCCTTAAAAATCAATGTCAGGGTGAATACTTTTATCTCTATGAGTTGAGAATTTTGGATTGTTTTAGCGTTATGAATCTTCGACTTTTCTTTGTTGTTTTCAGATGGGAGGAAGGAACATAGTGCTATTAGACAGTTCACCAAATTTCTACTGCAATATAACAGTATGTCTTACTTGATGTCTAAGTTACAAAGCTAGACTTCACTACAAAATCTGAATCAAATTTAACATCAAGACCAGAAAAAACAAAAAAGAAAAGAGATTAAACTGCAAGATTAACTAAGTCATCATACCATAACATACTTGAAATCCTAATCAGACTTTCAACAAGGATTAACTAAACAAACATGACTTGAAACCCTAATTTTAGACTTTCAATTAAAAACAAACTCGAAACCCTAAATTAAGACTCTTGGTTTCTTCTTCTCCACGGCTTGACGACAAAGAGGGCAAGAATTGTGGTGATCAAACCATGTGATAAAACACTCTTCATGAAACAGATGTGTGCAGTTTGGTAATTTACAATTGGGTTTTGTCTCTGATCCCAATTCCGACAAATTCTCCAAACAGATCGCACATGTCGTCTCTGGTTCTAACGAATCATCTTTAGAATTACCAGGCACAACGATGTATACCTTTTGTGTCAATTTAACAGAGACAATAATTGACAAAAACCCTCCTCCTCCTTGAGTTCGTTGAGATTCCGACACGATCCGATCAGAGAGTATGAGAGACAAGTCACGATCGTGAAATTTGTCGAAGAGACGTTGAAAGACGTGGTCTTGTCTGAAACTTTGGAGCTGAAGAGAAACTAGAGGTGGGTCTGGAAGAGAAGAATCTGGGTATGTTCCAAAACTTGTTACTGAACCGTTGCTTTCGTCTACGAGAAACTCTTCGAATTGTCGCTTTTGTCTGATTATTACTGTGTTGCTTGATAACCCTAAGTTAGGAGTAGGATAAGCTTTTGCCTTCACTCCCACTTTAATTGTTTCAGTTTCCATGATCGAGAAAAAACTCAACGAAATCACACAGATTTTTCGATGAAAAAAGAGGAGAGAGAACTGTGAATTAAGAGAGAGAGAGAGAGAGAGAGTTGTGGAGAAATATGAGTGATGGTGCTCTGTATTTATAGAGATTAATCGCTGATTTTGTTGGTTATCTTAACGGTCAGATTATTAATTACTACGCGCAAACAATGCTCTATTTCCTTTTTTCCCTTTGTTATTTCCTTTTTTACTTAAGGTTATTTATTTTTGACTTTTGTTTTTTTTTTCAATTTTATATTTTTTTATTTTTGACTTTTGTTTTTTTTGTCGTCTAATAATATTAAAAATAAAATAATAATAGTTTTACAACAAAAAAACCAAACAAGAAACTAAACCAACACAAAGAGATCAACCCATACTTACATCAAAAACATCAACAAAAGCCGGCAGAGAACATGATCTCTCAGATATAAGCCAGCGGATAACAAACATATCCCTGGAATCAACAAGTAAAGAAACATGGATGATACGAAAGTCAAAGTAAAAACTCCCAAGATGATCAGAGAAGCCGGAGAAAAGCCGCTTAGCAAATACTATAATCAAATGCGAAACGATTGAAAGAAGAAGCTAATAAGAATTAGCTTCAACAAAGCGATTACTCAAGATACTAAGAAACAAAGGTCGAGAATCTAACTCCTATCCACCTAATTTTCTTCCAAAAAAAGTCTAAATCTAGAACTATGCATCCCCGCACAAGGTTAGCCTTACAAGAACAAATCAAAAGACAATGGAGAAAACCTATTATTAAACTAAACTAAATGACGGCGGAAGGATACTAAGGTTAAACGATTCACTGACCAAAAAGACGAAGATAATAGCAACAAATCCTAAACAACATAACACGACTTTATTACCAGCACTTCTCCAAAAACTCGAAAGCTAACTTATGACTAAAACCACCACATGATTAGAAAACGCCTCTCGCGCTCTAATACCACCGGAATAAGATCACCGGATCCAGATCTATTGCCAAGTGTTCGATTGCACATCAGAGTTAGCCATCATTCGGAATCTTCGATCGCGTGAACCATCAATTCTTCCAACGAGACCGCTTTCTATATGTGAATTTCCACCGCCAAAAGAAAGACCCGTAGAGTTCTCTACTACCGTCGAAACATAGAAGTTTGAAAAACGTATAGCAGGAAAAAAATCAGGCAAACGAGATCAGCGCCGGTGCTATAAAAACTACCGGCGCCGAAAAACAACAAAATTCGTCTCTTTCGCTCTCTACAACAGTTGTTTCACGTTTTCCCCTCCCCGTGAGAAACTAAAATTCATACAAGTTAATTATAGGAGTGATTTACATTATAAGGCACTTTTTAGTTTTTAATGAACAAAAAAGAC
>OVAN01003747.1:0-27963 GCA_900406275.1 Anastatica hierochuntica
TGATATTGTATTAATTTAACTTTTTGTTTAAAATCTAATTTTAGACGTGTAACATATATAGCTTATCATTTTATAAAAAAACAATATAGATATCACTGACCGTCAAAAAATGTTATAAATATTTAACTTTCTGGAAAACCTTTATAATCCCGCGCTTGGCGCGAGTCGAAATCTAGTTTTATTATTGTTCTTAAAACATGATTTTTTCTATCTTTACATTCATAAAATATATATATATACATATATAATTATTACAGAAATATATATTAATATAATGATATGTGATTGTGAGATCGATCTAGTAACTCAGTGACTCGAAAAATACTGCGGTTTGTCGTTCGGATCGGGTTTAAGAACATTGCATTTTAGTAACTCTAGTATAAGATCATTTACAATGCACAAGTTGAATCCACTTTTTCAACATGTGTTACTCTCTAATGGGGGTGTTGAATAATAAGAGAAACTGACATGACACAAAATGTGTTGAATAGATTCAACGAGTGTTGAACAAAGAAATGAGTCCCACTTTTGTTGTTTTCTTTCTAAATTTTTACGTAATCGCTTTTTTTTTAAATGGGATAAGTGTCAACAAATAATTGATTGATGAGATTTCATATATTTTTATCTCATCTCAAATATTAAACATCAATTGTCTTATAGTAAATTATATTTTTGAAAAAAAATTATAAAAAAATTTCTCTTTTTCCTCTATAAATAGACATTTGGTTTATTTGATTTGGATACAGAAAAAAATATTTTTTTCTCACGAAAATTTTTCAATATTCCCTCTATATTTTGTGAGATGGGCAAAATTCGAAAATGTTATATGATTGAAGTTTTTAAAAATTTATGTGTTATTTAAGAGTTATTGTTTGTGTGTTGAATGTTTTATATTAATCAAGTTATGCATATTTTATAAGTTAAGTCGTTTGTTTATTATTGTTGTATTGTATTTATTTTAAGTTTTTTAAAGAAAAAATTGTTTCTCGTATTTATTACTTAACAATATAAAGTATGAAAAAATAAAATATTTTAAAATGTTATTTAAGTTTTAGTTATTTTATTTATTTTTGATTAAATATTGTTGTTAATATACAAAATCATAAAATATAATTATAAAAGGAAATAAAAATGTTAGATAAAATGATGAAGTAGGGTGTTAAATTTTATTAAACAAAAACATTGTAAAGAAGAGTGTTAAAAGAGTGTTGAATTAATAGGTGGAAGAGAGATAAGATGATGTAGAATGTAAAAAATATAAAAATAGGGTGTTGAATCATTTTTTGCATTGTATTTGGAAAATGAGAATATGCAAGAATGGAAAAAAATATTGTTGAATTTGACCACGAAGCTACTCATTTTGATTTACACTAATAAGTGATATTTTAGCCAACTTTTTAATTTTATATACCAATTTAGTTAAAAAACTATTAATTTTTGTGACAGTTTTTATTCTTTACAATATGCTTTGCTACTTGTTAAAAGTGGCTTTAGGATAATTAATAACTTTGTAGTCTGTCAGCAAATTCCTTAAGTGAGATTGGGATTGGGTAGTTCTTTGGAACACAACTATATATAATATTTTAATACAAGTTTAACACTAATCTATTTAAATTTTAAATTAGTTCATTAACATGAATACTAATCTATTTACTTTAACGTTTACCTTAGCACATTTAAAAATATTTTATTAGATTTTGAAATAGTTAAAAAGTTAGTTGGGTCCATATGTATGCTTTTGTAGAAAAATGTGCAACTATTTTGACCATAACCAATAAATCTCACACTCACCCAATCACGAAGTCACATGAGGAAAAATGTCTTTATCTGCCTGATGGGTATAAACCCGTAACTTTGTGTAGCTTTATATCCTTCAAAAAGACAAAAGAATTAATAATTGTTGATTTTTTTTTACAAAGCTAATCACAATGTCGCACAAAAGCTTTTTTTTTTTTGGTAAAACATGTCAAATTTTTATTACCGTTTTTGATTATTGACGGACGTTACAATGATGAATTATTAGTGGACGAATCAAAAGAAATCTAAACAACAACGAAATACGAACGAAAATTACAAAAATAAAGAAAAAGGTCGCAAATATCGCAAAAGCGCATATGAACATTTTGATTAATACCAAAGAGAATTGTTTTTCTTTTCATCATCTAAAAGAATGTAAAAAGATTAATTTAGTAGAATGGTTACTAAACTTTTTTTTGTAAAAATATTTGTATCAAACTCATAATATGCAAATATCTCTCCTATGTTCATCACCAACCTATTAATACCGATGTTTTTCCACCTCAAACAAAAATAACCGTATGATAATAAAAATAAAATATGGTATCAATCAAGCGAAAAAATTCTTTGTTATTTATATTTTTACTCACAAAAGTGGTTATCTAAAATCCGAATTTTAGTTTTTTTTTGATAATCCAGGTATCCTAATGCTCTTCGACAAGACATGGGTCTACGTGTTAGACTATCGGTTACCCGACAGGATAGGGGTTCACGTGTTAGATTATCGAATCGTTTAGACTAGTCACGTGGACGGCCAAACGGCTCTCCACGTGTCGGCTCGTAGACGCTGCAGCCCGTATGTGAATTCTGCAGTGGCTAAAGCTCGAACTCAAAAGCGGACACTCCAGCTGGAGCTCTTTTACCACCGAACCAAGACAATTTGGTTCGAATTTTAGTTTTTTTGGTGTGAAAACGCTAGAATCTTATTTGCATTCACAACTATTACCAATCTTTTACCCGAAAAAACTATTACCAATCAAACTTTTAATAATGTATAAAAAGGCAAAGAAAATCTAAGCTCCCATGCCTCGTTATTGTGATATGTATAGCTATTAGACAAAGTTACAAAAATAATTCAGATACTTCTTGACAAAGACAACAACAGTTTAACATTTTTGCCACTAAATTTTTAGTTACATCCTTTTAGGAAAATATATATTATCTCCTCTTGCTGATGAAATGACTACATTGCCCTTGTAACTAAAAAGAAAGTAGAGTTTATGCTTGGGCACGTTTTTTTTAGTCTCATCTTCAATGGTTGTTAAACAGTAGTAAGTAACTAACGAGTATATAATTTTGTCACATTTTCCTTATTTCTCAACGGTCTTTACCAGCTTTTTTTTTAATTTTTCTTAAAGTTGGTCTCTGTTATGATTACGATTCATTTTTTCATAACTCAGATTCCAGCTCATGTATTAAGCAAATTTAAAAAGTAAAATACTGATTGAACGATGAACAAAAATGTTACACTACCTAAAGGCATGATTATTGGTAGGACAAGTTTAAGTGTCCTTACCATTTTTTAATGATATTTTAAGACTAAAGACAAATTAAGGGGACAAAGACAAATGTGTAAAATATTGGTTGTTTCTTAACATTGTTTCTTAGTTAAAACAAAACTTCAAAAAAACCGAACCGAAACGGATATTTTCGGGTATTTTGGTTTCGTATCGTGATATTTTAAACAGATCCGAAACGGATCCGAAACTTCAAAAATCGTAAATGAATATGTAACGGTTCCAAAAACTTAAAAACAAAAAAAACCGGATCTGAAACGGAACCGAAACGAATATTTTCGGGTATTTTAGATTCAGATCAGGATATTTTAAACAGATCCGAAACGGATCCGAAACTTCAAAAATCGTAAATGAATATGTAACGGTTCCAAAAACTTAAAAACAAAAAAAGGATCTGAAACGAAACCGAAACGGATATTTTCGGGTACTTTGGGTTCAGATCAAGATATTTTAAACAGATCCGAAATTTCAAAAATCGTAAATGAATATGTAACGGTTCCAAAAACCGAAATTTCAAAAAAAAACGAATTTGAAACCGAATCGAAACTGATCTGAAAATTAAATTATTCATACCAAAAAAAAACTCCACGTGGCTTGTTTAAGGACAATTTTGGTTTGTCCTTAGCATTTTGTATTTTTTTTTAATATAAAAAATGGCAAGGACGTCCCTAAGGGACACCGATAATCATGGCCTAAGTGCTTAGAAACAAAAGTTACATGCACCACGTAAAAAAATTAGAAACAAGTTAAGCATGAAGCATGAAACGTAAATAGTGTGTTTAGGTCCAGTTTGATCATTCAAATGGAACACAATATCTCAATTATTGAGAACTTTTAATACTAGTTAATTTAAAAAAAATTAGTATATAATGGAATTTTTGGCTTTTATTTTCCCAACATGGTTGTTAACCATAATGCAAAAACTTATCGTTAGTTGAAAGTTACAACCAAGGATATTAATACATAACAGTTTGTGATGTAAAAAAGTAGTTCAAGTGAATATGATCTATTATGTTTTTATAAATTAATAAAATATTATACTTATTTTATTATATTTTTTTGTAACTAATCAAAACATAAAGGGTGTGACTGGATAACCGTAAAGTGGAAAATTTATTTTCAGTTGAATTACTCTATTATCTTTTCAATCAAGTGAAAAAATAAATGATGTTTCTTTTAATCCACTTTCCATCGATGTAGTTTGTCGTTTATTGTTTTGAGAGTAATTTTTTCAATCTTTTTCTACATGATAAACGCTTAACACAACATAAATAAATAAAATAATTAAAATTTCACTTGTTTTTTCAGTTAGGCTCACACACTTTTTTAATTTCTCACTTTTTTACTCTGTATTACTCCAACATCTTTACTCCACTTTGGGCGTGATTGGTATTAGTGTAGAGTTAAATGGTGGAAAAAAAACAGGTGAAAAAAGGAAGAAAGAGAAAGTGAACAGTTGTTGGTCTGTACCAATTTTACAGAGTAAATTTTTACTCTCTTTTTTATTTTGCTTTTTATAATTTAGCAGAATTTGACAGAAAATCATTTACACTTGATTGAATGATAACAGCTAAACTTAGAGTAAAAAAAAATTCTGCTAAAAAAGTTAACTGTAACATGTATATTCACTCACACCCTTTATTGCCAACCACTTCTAAAACCATCCTCAATGGTAGGTACTTCTTTGAGTATCTAAAACAATTTTTTAACTAAAATTTAATTCGCAGGTCCCACAGAGTATCTAAAATTACACACAATTCTTTTAGATACGGTTTCAAAAGTCTCTAAAATTAGATACAGTTTCCAACTTTTTGGATACTTCTGATTTTAATAATAACTTAGATACTACCTTGGATTCTCATTTAGAGACCCATTGGAGATGTTCTAAGGTTAAATTCAACAAGGAATTTTTATAACTAAAAAAACATATATAAGGAATGCGACGTGGAAGCTAGAAGACCCATTTTTTCTCATTTGAGAAACTTGCCATTATAAATTGTTACAAAAAAAGCAACTATTCATAAAATAACTTTTTTATGTACAAAACTGTATACGAAAAGAATTATATATCATAGTATACAAATAAAATGTTCGTATTTATCACAAAAATAAAACATTCGCGTGATAAGAATTATAGATAAGTTAATGAAATAATAACGTAAATCAAAATTACAAAAAAGTTGTGTAAAGAAATAACTATAGTTTTTTTTTTCCGGCCAAAAACTATAGGTTAAATCATTGGCTGGTGCATGTAATATAATAATAAATTGGTTTACTATTTGTTAGTAAGGGACACACTAATAAAGAATCACGTGTTATAGTTTTGACCTAAGTAAATATTAACACGCACTTGTGGTGATTACACTGAAACAACATTTCACACTACAACTCTGTATATAAACATAAGCTCTCCTTCACTTCATCTTCAAACAACTTCCTCCAACATTGTCCTTAGAGAAAAAGAGAGGGAGAGAACACACAAAAATGGTGAAGTTCGAGAAGGTTCCTTTACTGTTAGGGTTAGTTCTGGTTCTAGCTCTTGTCGGAGCTCAGACCAAAGCTGATGGTCCTGTTTGTCGTCAAGCTGAGTCATTTAGTCGAGCTAGCTTCCCTGAAGGCTTCCTTTGGGGAACCGCAACAGCAGCGTTTCAGGTCATCCATCTTTACACATATATACTTATGCTTTGAATATAGGTTTAAAAAATGTGCAACTTCCCGGTAGACCGAAGTTAACAGTTGGGCCTAATTAAAAAAAAATTTAAATTAGACCGAGTTTACTGGTCATTACAAAATAGTTTTATGATTACTAAGTTATTTGTTATGTTTTGAATATATGTTTGAAAAAATAGTTTTAATTATGGTTTATTAATTTTATTTGTTATATTATTTGGTAAAATAGGTTGAAGGAGCTGTTGATGAAGGTTGCAGAGGTCCAAGCATGTGGGATACTTACACTAAGAAATTCCCACGTATGTATATAATTATTTTATTTAGTTCTTTTTGACTGATTAAATTCATAAAATTATATTTAAAAAAGATGTTTTAAAATAATTTTTCAGATAAGTGTCAACATGATAATGCTGATGTGGCTGTGGATTTCTATCATCGTTACAAGGTAAATAAACTTTCATTTAAATATTATTGTGGTATATATAGATATTTTTTTGATGGCTAATTAAAATGAATATTAACAGGAAGATATTCAATTGATGAAAGACCTTAACACTGATGCTTTTAGACTTTCTATTGCATGGCCAAGAATATTCCCCCGTAAGTTTTTTTTTATAAAAAATGTTGATCAATATGGTTATTGTTACAAAAAAACATTATGAATTGTTAGAGAAAATGAAAATAACAAGTGGAAAATGCAAAATAATAAAATACAGATGGAAGAATGTCTAAGGGAATAAGCAAACAAGGAGTCCAATTTTACCATGATCTCATCGATGAGCTTCTCAAAAACAGTAAATAATTTTCACATTAGTTAAACATTAATTGTAAAAAAGCTATACAATATATTATCAACTATTACTAACAATATTTTTTGTTGATATAGAGATAACTCCACTAGTAACAGTCTTTCATTGGGATACTCCTCAAGACTTAGAAGATGAATATGGTGGTTTCTTGAGTGGTCGCACTGTGTAAGTTTTCTTCATATATATATATATAACTCTTTTGGTAAATTTTCATTTTAATAACTTAATATTTTGTATGTTGTTGATAACAATCATAGGCAAGATTATGCGGAGTATGCGAATTTTACATTCCACGAGTATGGAGGCAAAGTGAAAAATTGGATCACATTCAATGAGCCATGGGTCTTTAGTCGTGCCGGTTACGACGTCGGAAAAAAAGCTCCGGGACGTTGTTCACCGTACATCCAAACATTTTATGGAGAACCTTGTCATGATGGGCGGTCAGGATTTGAAGCTTATCTTGTTAGTCACAACTTGCTCTTAGCTCATGCTGAAGCTGTTGATGCATTCAGAAAATGCAAAAAGGTTAAATCAAATATTACATTGTTATTTTTTTTGCTTATTTTTTTAAATATTATTTTATTTCACTTATTTTTTTTTCTTAAAATTTTCTTTGTATACTTTTTTTTTGGGACAAAAATTTTAGTGTGCTGGTGGTAAAATTGGAATTGCACATAGTCCAGCTTGGTTCGAACCAAAAGATCTTGAAAGTGTTGGAGCTCCTATTGAACGTGTTCTTGATTTCATCTTGGGATGGTAAAAAATAAAATTTACACTAACTAAAAAGTGTTACATTCTAATATTAACACTTTAATATGTTTTATTTGATTCTAGGCATTTGCATCCAACAACATATGGAGATTATCCACAGTCGATGAAGGATCGAGTTGGTCATAGATTGCCTAAATTCACAGAAGCTGAAAAGAAAAAACTTAAGAGATCTACAGATTTTGTAGGAATGAATTATTACACTTCACAGTTTGGTGGTCATATTAAGAATCCAGATCCTAAAAGCCCAAGTTGGACAATGGATTCTCTTGTTGATTGGGATAGTAAGTAATTAGAATTTTTTTATAACCTATTAATTTAATTAAATCTTTGTTATTTTAATTATATAATATTCTTTTTTTTTACTAAACAGCTAAGAGTGTGGATGGTTACAAAATTGGTAGCAAGGTAATTGAATAAATTTTTTTTTTTATTATATAGTATTATTAATTATTGTTTTGATTGATTTAATTTTGTTTTTCTCCATTAATTTAGCCTGCTGGTGGTCTATTGGATGTGTATTCAAGGGGATTGAGAAAACTTTTGAAGTATATCAAAGATAATTATGAAGATCCAGAAATTATGATCACTGAGAATGGTTAGATAATATTTCTTAGAGCTTATTGTTTCAATTATATTTTATTTGAAAAAAAAAAAGTTTTGACTTTTGGTTTTTTATAAAGGATATGGAGAAGACCTTAAGGAGTTTCAAGATGATATAACAATTGGGACAAATGATCACAATAGGAAATATTATCTCCAAAGGCATCTCTTGAGTTTGCATGAAGCCATTTGGTTAGTAAAAAAAAATCAAATCATACTAAAAACATTATATATTCGAATATATAATCAATTTTGGTGATATTTTGTAGCGATGACAAAGTGAATGTTACGGGATACTATGTGTGGTCTTTGATGGATAACTTTGAGTGGCAAGATGGATACAAAGCGAGGTTCGGGCTATACCACATCGATTTCAAAAACAACTTGACTCGTCGCCAGAAAGTTTCCGGCAAATGGTATTCAGATTTCCTCAAGCCGGGCTTTCCCACGTCGAAAATTGTACCGTCAAGGGAAGAACTCTAGATCAAGAATCTAAAATCTTGAATCCTCCGGGGGCAAAATAAAAAGTTTGAGTGCAAGAGTCTTGTTATTGAGGATCAATATCAGTTTGTGTTTTCATCTATGTTTTCTTCTATCTACGTTTTCTTCCTAAGTTAGTAAGCTTTGTGAGGTGTTTGAAGTTTTTCATCGTAATAATAAAAGGGTATGTTGTTTTACGACAACAAAATAATAATATGGTCATCTTATCAAATGCATTTCATTATATCCAACAAGTCTTCATCAAAAAGTCTTTTTGTTGTTTATGACTTTTCTTGTTTTGAAGACTAGTGCAGAACTTAATTATTACACCATCGTTAAAAAAATTGCATAAATAAAAAAATGTGGCCAATAGGATATTTACACAAAAAGAGGAACGATAATTAAAAATTTGTTTTAAAAACAGAAAATTCTTTAGACAAGGCTTCATAGTCAAACTCTACGACGGTGGAGTCAAACTTTAGATGTCTGAGTACTCAACACTAAGGCTTTTGCCACTGGGCCAAATGAGTCTGAGCTTACAGATTCTTAATCATACTTGAGGAATGTTAACTTAACAACCGATTAAAATAGCATTGTGTCATAAAAAAATAAACATAAGTTTTGTTCGTTTGGCAGACGCAACTTCCTGTGGCTGCGTCTGCGGTTGCGGCTGCGGTTGCGTCTGCGTCAATCTCGTTTGATTGTTGTTTGTTTGGTAGATGCAGACGCTGATTTTAGACGCAAACGCTCGTTTTAGACGCAAACGCTCGTTTTAAACGCAAACGCTGGTTTTATCAGCACTCGTCGCGTGACGCAACGTTTAAACGCAGTACCTGCATCAATCAAACGAACAAACTTTTATGTAAAATATAGACGCAGACGCAGTCGCAGTCGCAGGAAGCTGCGTCTGCCAAACGAACAACACTATGATAAATAAAATCGACCACTCAACTCGTTAAACTCATAATATGCCCAAAGGCTTGGCCTTTTATCTACTTTAGATACAAAATAATAAAAAAATTTTACTCAAATCAATATTTTAATCCGGTTCGATTTTAGGTTTAGGGTTCTGAATGTGGTTCAAATTGCCGTTAGATTCTGGTTAATACAAATCGAATTAGGAAAACTAAATGTCGGTGTCCATCGCTTATAAATAAACAAACAAACTTGCCTATTGAGTCTAAATCATACAAAATCCTAAATCTCCAAGACAACCTCTGAATTTGATCTTCTGAATCATTGCAAAACCCTAAATCTCAATCCCTCCTACGAACGTCGAATCAATTATGGTGTGGCTTATTGATGATAGCAACGTCTATCGCGTGACAGTGCACAAGACGTTAGAAGGGATTGTGGAAACTAAACCGATAAACGGTGCGATTTTTATTTTGAATCCAAGAACAGGACACCTATTCTTGAAAGTTATCCATAAAAACATATGGACTAGTCATAAGCTTCTCGGTCAGCTAGTGAAGTGGATAACCGCGAAAGAGGTTGCTTCGCTTATGCGTTCTTTCCCCATCGAAGAACAACCAAAACAAGTTATTGTGACTCGTAAAAGAAGGTTGTTGGAGCCTTTCCAGATTCACATGCAAGATTTCCCCAATGTTGTTATCAACGAAACCGAATTTCAACTTCCTTTGTTTCAGGTTATTGACAAGATTGGTGATCTGATTTCGGAAGCTACGGAGTCAATGGTGTTAGTATTCAATATATATGATGATTGGTTGACGAATGTTTCTTCTTCTTACACTGCCTTCTCGAGACTCGTTCTTATTCTTCGTGCTCTTCGCGTCGATAGAGACAAAGCTAAGATGTTATTGAATCCTGACAAATCTGTTGTTACCGAGTCGCATCATATTTGGCCTTCTCTTACAAAAGACCAATGGATAGAGCTGGAGGTTTCTCTTAAAGATCTCATCTTTTCTGACTATGTCAAGAAGAACACATCGGATTTGGCGCAGTTAGAGATAAGGGCATCTCCATTCATGAACCTCTCAAAAAATCCTTAACTATTCATGGGTCCCACCATTTTATTATTAAAAAAAAAACAAACAAAATTTTCGGCCCTTAAGTAAGGTATTTAAGGATTTCTCTCTCCAAAAATCCTTAACTATTCACGGGTCCCACCCGTGAATAGTTAAGGATTTTTGGGTTAAGGATCCCAGGATGGAGATGCTCTAAAATTATCTAAAAACCTATATTTGTTAAATACTATATATTAGAAAGGGTATTTGATGGTGGTAGTCGATGTTTCTCGTGGCTTTTTTTAATAGAGCAATATAATGAGATCTCGGTTTGCTGCTTCCCTATCAAGACTTCTTAGCTCTCCTCTTCTCCTCCTTTCGCTTCTGCTCGCTTCTTAGATAGCTTTTTAAAGTATTCTTGTTCTGATCTAATTCCAGCATCACTCTTTTTAGTTTGTTGTGTTGTGTTTTCTGGTTTTGTGTTGTTTTTCGTTTTATCACTTGGCTTCGGGAAGGTTTGTTCCTTCGCCGACTTTTGGCTCCGGAAGGGAGTACACCCTTGCCGACTTTGTATGAAAAGCTTTGCTATGGTTCAATAAATTATTGTTAGATGGAAAAAAAAGAAAGGGTATTTGATATTATGTAATATGTTTGTATGTAACTGTATATATGTATTGGTGTTTTGATTTAAAGAGAGGAAGAATATATATTGTTTTTCTCTTATAAGAAAGGCACAAGAAAGAGAGTAAGTGAAACTCTTAACACTTTTCTTCTTATTACTATGTTTGTTGTGTTCATCGTACATTACAAAGTATCCTATTTATAGGGTGATCACTATAAGCTCAATATGTGGTATCAGAGTCCACGGTTCAGGAGTGTGGACATGTTTGATGTGGGAGGAAAAAAAAACGCTCTTCTAAAAAACCAGACACGAGTGAATGTGGTCCTTGATTTGAGGGGGAGATTGTTGGAATACAAATCAAGTCCCACTTAGTATGAGGTCTTTTGAGAAGGAGCACAATAACAAATCTGTGCGGACCTTGTGGACCCAAAATGGAAATTGTCATACTAACAAAAGAGAATTGGACATGGGGCCTAAATAAGCTCAATATTAGTGCCTTGTTTTATTCATTTCATCATCTTGACTTTTGTCTGAATAGTTCATCTTATACTGTTCTTGATTACCAATTGTCTGAATAGTGATGTGTCCTTTTTTTTCATCTAAAATATATATTATAAAAAAAAAGAGACGAGAGTTTTGGTACAAAGCCGGCAAAGACGAAATCTTTCCGGAGACATAAGCCGACAAAAGAATAATCCTTTCCGGAGCCAAAAGTCGGTAATCCTAAAAGACAAATCCCAAAACCACATAGATACAACAAAAAGACAAAGGGTTAAAACTAGTAACTGAACAAACAAAGAACTAAACATGTAAAGCCATCAAGGAAACTAGAGGAAACGAATGGAGGAGAAGATGAGTTGAGCAATCGGGTCGAGATTATTGGAGACGACGCACGAACGGAACTCATTATATTGCTTCCACTGAAAGGAAGCCACGAGTATCACCGCCGAACCCTATCCCAGACCAGAGAAGAAAGAAACATGGAGAGAAATCTACGGTCTTCGACAACCAGCTCTGCACACTTCCTTACTGAGGATCCGGAACCCCAATGTACTAAGCAGAGAGACAAACCGTTGGTCCTAACTAGTAGGAAGAGAACACCTCGCATACGAACCACTAAACCTCCTAGACAGCGAAAAAATAGAAGCCCAACCACACAGAGACAAGCCTCTGATCCTAAGCTCCAACGATGGTAAATCTTAATCTAAACTTGTTCAATACTAGATTTACCCTCTACCACAACTACAGGCAACTAGAGAGAATAACTAAAGAGAATAACAACAGCTGAGAGAGTTTGGGGGCGTGAAGACAGACCTCGTTTGCGGATGAACCGCACCGTTGATCAAAACGACCCGATGAAACCTTCTTCGAAACCACCTTACCCATCAGATCTGATACAAAACCGAGAAAGCCGAGGGAAGCATACCGAAGATCCTCTCATCTCCAATCCCCACCGTTGAAAACACAGGAAGAGCATCACCACATCACTCTTCCCGACAACGCCGAGAAATTGCAGAGAAAGGCTCGATGAGAAAATCCCTAAAATCCGACTCCACCGCCTCAATACCGTTGCAAAACCTCGCCAGAGCTCCAGAGAGAGCCACAACACCACCGGATCTGGTCCAAGACACAAATCCGAGATGCTCCAACTAACCCACAACTCTTTGTAAAAAGGAGATGAGAACAGAGGAGACAAGTGGAGCAAATAGAAGACAAAAGGAGGGGGAAAGCCTCTCCACCGCCGACGAGAGTGCCGAGCAGGGAGAGTGAGCGACGGCGTGAGTTGATTTAAACCAGAGCGACGGCGAGTGAGCGAGGGCGTAGAGATAGAAGATTAATTAGTTAGTTTAGTAACACAAGTTCCAATCAAAGTATTTTAATTAGTGTCCTTTAAAAAGATATCTTGTTTCTGTGTTTGTATGCTTACATCTCCGAGATATATCATCAAAGACCAGAAAGATTTCGTATGGAACAGTTCCTTGTGGCTGTTCTTCATTTCGTAGTGGTACTTTCGTAAATAAGAACAATCGTAGGGGTACAATGTCTGCCACGTCATCAAAATGTAGCCACACAAGGATTTAAACCGGTTCTAAATTTTGCAAACCGGTTTTGCGAAAACGCTCTTTGAGATCTCGGCTCTTGTCCACTGCAACGCTTAAAGCAACGTTCGTCACTTGCGATCTGAATCGGAAAAATCGAAACTTCAAAGATGGGTTGGATCGGAGAAACTGTAGATTCTATCAAATCTATTCAGATTCGTCAGCTTCTTACTCAAGCCATTAGTTTAGGTTCGTTTCCGCTCTCATATGTGCTAAATTGAATTCATTCGATTTGAATGCATTTAGGGTTCATTGATTTTATGAGCATTGCGTAAATTTCTTGATAAAGTTGAAATCTTTCGAAGAAATTAGATTACCCTTTTGGTGCTCTGCTTCTGTAAATCATAATAGTGTTGTGTTAGTTTTAAAGATTGTGACTTTTCTTGTTTGTTCTGAGCAATAAGATTGGTTTATTGGTAGTTGAATTGTTTGTTTTTTTCCGTTATGAGTCAAAAGTGATGAAATTGTTTTATTGTGTGTTTAGGGATGATTGTTACAGCTGCTTTGATCATATGGAAGGCTTTGATGTGTGTCACCGGAAGCGAATCTCCGGTGGTTGTTGTTCTTTCTGGAAGCATGGAACCCGGCTTTAAGAGAGTAATTAGACTTTTAAGTTTTTCTGAGAAACAGCGGTTTGCTCGATGGATTAGTCACTGAGTGAATATATTTCTGTTTGTTGAACGCATAATGTGATGAACGTTGGATCTTGTAGGGGGATATATTGTTCTTGCACATGAGTAAAGATCCAATTCGAGCTGGCGAAATTGTTGTTTTCAATATTGATGTAAGTTTTCCGTTTACTTTTTGGATATCATTCGCTTTCCTCTCCCTTTGATTTGATTCATAGCTTGTTCTCCTAATTGTTTTGTTTATCTTTACGCATCCTCTCAGGGTCGTAGTATTCCTATCGTTCATCGTGTCATTAAGGTGATGCTTTGTTTGACATGCTCATTCATCGGTTGGCACTATATTGTATGGTTTTGATGTAAATGTAAGCTGATTCTTTGAGGGTTTTATCATTATAGGTTCATGAAAGAGAAAATACCGGAGCAGTTGATGTTTTGACAAAAGGTACTGATCTATATTGATTTGAAACCTCACCTTTTAGAATGTTAGTTATTTTTGTCGCGACCCACATTCACATTTCAATTGGTTTTCGCAGGTGACAATAACTATGGAGATGATAGAGCTCTCTATGCAGAAGGACAACTTTGGCTTCATCGTCATCATATAATGGGTCGTGCTGTCGGGTAATTAGTTCACTCTCATTCACAAAGCTCTCAAACCTAAGACCGTATAGAGTTTAAACCAAAGCTCTCTCGTGACTCATAAATTGGTTTCAGATTCTTGCCTTATGTTGGATGGGTGACTATAATTATGACAGAAAAACCTATCATTAAGGTACATTACATTCTCATTTTGTGATCCAATCCCAAAATGAAAACTTTAAGCCTTTCTGTTTTTGTTATGTGACCGCGACATTTACATTGTCTCGTCTTCGTGCAGTATATTCTTATAGGTGCATTAGGTTTACTCGTTATAACATCCAAGGATTGAGTCTTTTGGAGAGAGAATGGATTCTACAAACCCTTTGGTTTTGCTATTTCAATGGAAAAGGAACTGGTCATTTGTGGTTTAGACCACTTTAAACTGTAGAATCAGAAGCTAATTTTATACTGGAGAGTGGAGACTAATTTTCAAAAGTACTACAACTTTATTTAATGTATCTTGAAAATTTACGAAGAAAAATAAAATTAGATGAATTTTAAAGAGAAATTCCCTTAGATAGCACACTTTTGTGTTTTTTTGCCACATGTAGCATACAAGCCCAAAATTTCCAACCATAGCATATTTAACACACGGTATACCGAAAATGCCCCTGTCTAATTTTGGGTTTAGGGTTTAGAATTTAGGGTTTAGGGTTTAGGGTTTAGTGTTTAGGGGTAGAAAAAATGAGAACCCTAAGTCATATTTTAAAAATGGTCAGGGGTAAAATGATCATTCTAACATTTTAAAAATGCTACACGTGGAAAACCCAAAGCCACATGCTAAATGTGTCCAAAAAATGATAAAGTGTGCTATATTTGAGAATTGTCCAATTTTAAATAGAATTGAAATATATTTGAAAGTGGCATAACTCATTTTGAAAGACTTTCTGCGCTATGCGCGGTTTAAATATTATTTAATGAATAAAATAAAACGACTATATTTTTTTTTGACACATATATGAAGTTTTTAATCCAAAAAAGTTCGTTTTGCAGAATAACATATTATCTTTATGAATGCCATATTATTATTTTTTAAAATACCTCATAACTCTTCATATCATAGATTATGAAACCAATGCAGAGTACATTATTTTAATTAACTGAATATTTCAAAAAAAACTAATATTTTATAAAACTATATTACTTCTTTTTAAATACCATGTCATATTTTGTGTAAAATATTTTTATTTTATTTTTTTTAAAATTATAATAGTATAAGATTTTAGTCTTCAATATAGAAGTATTATAATATGTACATATAGTTACAATAGATTCGAGACAATGGCCGGAAAGCCTTTATGTCTTAACATATAATCTTAAAAGCTCTAAAAAATAATAGAATTATTGAGCATTATATTTTAATTCAAAAAAGAGTGAATTACACTTAAACATGTAGAACTCATGGTATTTACAACAAAACCAAGCGTCAAATCGCCCACCAATTGATCCGTCGGATCTTAACCGGGTCATCAAGAAAAAGAGGAAACAAACGCGATTTCAAATCGCGATAAAGCAAATCTTATAAACAAACGCGATTTCAAATTGCGTTCCCCAAATTCAGGTACCAATCGACCGAGAAAACAATGATCGACGGCGGCGACGGAGAAGTACGCGATTTCTCGATTTCTAACGCTCTTTATTTCGCTTAGAGTTGACCACTTTGTCTTCTCCGTCATTGCCGCCGTCGAGCATTGATTCTGGGTCAATTGTCCGTGAATTTGGTAAAAAATGCATTTCAGTGGTTGAAAGGGTGCCTGAAACCATTCAATTTAAGTTCTTACGTAAGTAGAGCTATATAGCACTAGTAGAACTGATAATTATAGTTTTTTGGCCAACAAATGCCACAAACTTTTACTTTTCACAAATCCAAATGAAATTCTGTGTCTAAGACCATTTTAGCTAACTGAATTGGACATAAACCTAATTAAACTGAGTGTTTTCGCACATAATGAAATTTTGTGTCTAAGACCAATTTAGCTAACCGAATTGGGCATAACCTGATTAAATGGAGTGTTTTCAAAAATCCAAATGAAAATTTGTGTCTAAGACCATTTTAGCTAACCAAATTGGGCATAATCCTGATTAAACCGAGTGTTTTCACAAACCCGAATGAAATTTTGTGTCTAAGACCAATTTAGCTAACCGAATTGGGCATAACCTGATCAAATCGAGTGTTTTTTCACAAACTCAAATGAAAATTTGTGTCGAAATCATTTTAGCTAACCGAATTGGGCATAAACTTGACTAAACCTAGTGGTTTTCACAAACTCAAATGAAAATTTGTGTGTAAGACCATTTTAGCTAACCGAATTGGACATAAACCTAATTAAACTAAGTGTTTTCACAAACCCAAATGAAAATGTCTCTAAGACCATTTTAGCTAACCAAATTGGACATAAACCTGATTAAATCGATTGTTTTTCACAAACCCAAATGGAGATTTGTGTCTAAGACCAATTTAGCTAACCGAGTTGGACATAAATATGATTAAACCGAGTGTTTTCACAAACTCAAATGAAATTTTGTGTGTAAGACCAATGTAGCTAATCGAATTGGGCATAAACCTGATTAAACTGAGTGTTTTTCACAACCCAAGTGAAAATTTGTGTCTAAGACCATTTAGCTAACCTAATTAGACATAAACCTGATTAAACCGAGTGTTGTTCACAAACTGAAATGAAAATTTCTGTCTAAGACCATCTTAGATAACCGAATTGGACATAAACCTGATTAAACTGAGTGTTTTCACAAACTCAAATGAAATTTTGATCTAAGTTCAATTTACATACCCGAATTTGGCATAAACCTGATTAAACCGAGTGTTTTTCACAAACCCAAATGATTTGTTTTTGTCTAAGACCATTTCAGCTAACCGAATTAGGTATAACCTGATTAACCTAGTGTTTTTCACAAACCCAAATGAAATTTTGTGTCTAAGACCATTTTAGCTAACCGAATTGGACATAAACCTGATTAAACCGAGTGTTTTCACAAACCCAAATGAAATTTTGTGTCTAAGACCTATTTAACTAATCAAATTGGGCATAAACCTGATTAAACCGATTGTTTTTCCCAAACCTAATGAAATTTGTGTTTAAGACCAATTTAGCTAACCGAATTGAACTGGGCATAAACCTGATTAAACCGAGTGTTTTTCACAAACTCAAATGAAAATTTGTGTCTAAGACCATTTTAGCTAACCGAATTGAACATAAACCTGATTAAACCGAGTGTCTTCACAAACCCAAATGAAATTTTGTGTCTAAGACCGTTTTAGCTAACCAAATTGGACATAAACCTGATTAAATGAGTGTTTTCACAAACCCAAATGAAATTTTGTGTCTAAGACCAATCTAGCTAACCGAATTGGATATAAACCTGATTAAACCGAGTGTTTTTCACAAATCCAAATGAAAATTTGTGTCTAAGACCATTTCAGCTAATCGAATTGGGCATAAACATGATTAAACCGAGTGTTTTTCACAAGCTCAAATGAAATTTTGTGTCTAAGACCATTTTAACTAACCGAATTGGACACAAACCAGATTAAACCGAGTTTGGTATTAGTATTCTCCCACCCAAATTTGATATGAAACAAGGTCGTTTAAATTTCGGCGCCAAAAAATTCATTTACCCGGCAACCGAATTGTTCATAGTTTTACAGGAGAGCATACATGTCACAGGTTAGGTACGAAAAAGAACAACCAAGCATCTGGAATGCGTTAGAATTAAAATCTTACTTCTTCTAGAGAATGCCTCTGGCCCAGATGACCACCCACCATATACGTTTTTCAGTTTTGGATTTTTAATTTCTTTTACATCATATTCACTTGTAATCATGTTGCGTCTACGGATGGAGTTTTATAAATAAAGTAGTTGTTTTCTTACAAAGAAAGTAGTAAAAGCAAGAGGCAAAAAAGTTGAACAATTATTTCTCATTGCAAGAGTAGCACAAGCAACATACCCTTCTGAAATAAAAGCGAAAAGCTTACGACTCTGCTTAAACAAGGGAAAGACACCCAAAAGAAAGCAAGAGTAGAAATTGCTTACTCTTGCTTAACAGACAGTGGACCATCAAGGCGCTAAGTGCTGAACAGGAAGCAAAATTGCTTACCCCTACTTACCAGGTCACAATAAAAGCAAGAAGCTATGTGGCCCGAGCATGTTGCATCATTATACTTGCTTACCCAGAAGTGAGAAGAAAAAGAAAGATTGGTAATTGTATATGATAAAGTATAAGATATATGTAGATGATTTTCCATATGCATAATTTGATACACAAAATATAAAATATAATAGATATTAAATAAGGGAGTGAATAATCGAGTTATTAGCCAATATATTAAGGTGCATAATTAATATTAATATAAGATTTCAAAATGGATAATATCACACGTAAAGGGTGTTGTGCTTCTGTTTTAATAATATTAATGGAAACCAAACCAAACACAAATAATAGTTGAACTGAACAAATAACAATAATAACCTCTAGCAAATTTGTGGCTAAAGAAAGAGAAAAAGAATTGTTACGTTTTATTATTTAGAAGTTCATTTTTACGTTTGGCCTGAAAGTTTAAAAACATATTAGAGTGGTATTTTGGAAAAAATAGAATGCTAATGTTTCTCAATAATACGCTATATAATAAATATGTTCTATTTTACAAATAAAAAGAAAAAGAAAGGAATATCCACTTTACACTGACAAATATGATAATACTGCTTCAAAAGATGTCGACATCAAGCCCCTTTCTCACAATATGTGGCATAATGTTAGTTTGTACTAGTTTGTTAGTAAGTTACAAACAATCGTTAGGCTAACTACACTTGAACCATAATATATCAAACGAAATCATATGGGTTTTGTAAATACAAATCCATGTATTTAGGAGTTTATAGAAAATTCTATATCTTCAGATTGTATAATCAATAATATATCAATTTAAAATCAACCAATTTTTATAAAACATGTCTGCTTTTAAAATTATTGGAGTGGATTTAAAAATATGTAATATATAACACCCATTCATATAGATCTAGGCACGGGTATATATGCCGGTATGCATATTGCTTTGGAATAACTCGCAACAAACGATCATTTATGCTGGTATGGTATGGTTTTGTAACATAACTTTTTGATGATGTGCAATGTGAAAATAAAAGATTAACAAATAGTTGGGATCTATTTAGATTGGAACCACGGTCCACGCAATATTTTCCCGTTTGTTTCTTTTTCTATATTATTTATATTTTTCCGTTTGTTTCTTTTCTTTTTTTTGTCGGCAAAAGAAAATACAGATTCTAAGACTCTGTAAACCACTCGGGCGACTCTGTGTCAATGTGAATAACGTAGCTGGATTGGACTCTTGCGCTCTTCGCCAGGTTGTCCGCTCTTACGTTATAAGATCTTGGTACATAGATTATTTCAGAATAATTAAAGCATTTTTCAGTCGCTTGAAATCTTCCAAATATGATGCAAAAGCAGGCCATTCTTCAGGATCCGAAACCATCTTCACCAACTGAAAACAGCATGTTGCAAAAGTGACATGAAATTGACGAAAATTCCTCATGCACTCCATTGCCCATAGTAGAGCTTCCACTTCCGAGAGGAGGGGTGAGAGACTTGCTCTCGTATTCCTCGCCCCCATAAAGCCCTGAAAACCCTCTAACGTACTAAACCATCCATTGTCTGAGAATAAATCGTCTTTTTTCCATGAACCATCAATAAAGCACCAACGTCCTGGGATCTGGGGAAGTGTAAATGACTGCGAATTTGATTGACTTGGTTGTAAATGTAATGACTTTTGTGCCTCATGCCATAAGGTTGCTTCCGTTGCAGCCAATTGTGTGGTATCTTTTGGATCCACGTCTATATTGTTGAAAATCTTATTTTCCGCGCTTTCCAAATATACCATAGAATCCATGGAAAGGATTAATCACCAGTGACTCAGAAGGAAAATATTGAGGATTTGAGGGGGTCAAACTTAAAGCCCATGTTTGAACTGCTGGGGAGCATTTGAAAAAAACATGATTGAATGTTTCCTCCTCTGCCCCACAACGCTCGCATCGTATATCCGCAGATAAACCTCTCACCTTCAAATTTTTCTTGACCGCGATACATCTTGACACAATTTGCCATAAGGAATGTTTCATCTTTGAAGGACATTGAATCTTCCATCGAATCTTTCCGTTTGTTTCTTTTCTATATTATTTTTACGATTGGATTCTTATTGTTTTTCTTTACTACCAATTTGTTAAAGAAAGAGAAATAAAAATTATTTCTTTCCGTAATACTTTTGAAAATTTTTAATTCACGAATTTGTTTTAATAATTTGGTTCAGGAAAAAACAACTTTAATAGAGAAGTCTTAAAGACTTTTTTTGATTTCAACTTCACCCGACAAAATTAAAATACAAACAAACTGGCCGAAAAAAATACAAACAAACAACAAACAGAATAAAAAAAACAACAACAAAAAAACATAATTTTCATGATTCTGAAAGTGTACAACATTGACGTAGCAAGAAGACGTGTCGCCTCTTGAGCAGCCTCTAAATCCATTCTTCTAACTTCCTCTGCAGCCTCATTTGCCCTAAAAAGAGCTGATGAAATCCTTGTGTCCCAGTAAGATTTGACATCTGAAATCGTTTGTCGCTTCTTCTCCACTAGGTCTTGATTTGACTGATTTTTTTGCATAAAAAGCTTGAGCAACGAGAAGAAGAGTGCAACATTGTGAAATATAAGCAACCCAACTTTACATATCTTCAGATTCACAAGATAAATCTTCTCTAAGAGCGTTGGTCCCATAACCCAAACACCAATAAGCAAAACACAGGTGGAAGGAATAGCTACATATAAGGTGAATTTTACTGTGATACTGAATAATAGCATCAGAACAGTGGAGATTCCAAGCACCATTGAAAACGTATCCACTCCTTTTTTTAGAACAAACCATATGTATGGCAAACGAAGTTCAATACTTTGGAATATGAGAAGAAAAGAGAACCCGTAACAAAAAAAGGGTCGTCGGCCTAGCATCAACATGATTAGGGGCCATGGTTGGAGGGGAAGAATGTTGGACAGAGGGTGAAACTGTATCATTGTCATCGCGGGTTGCTGCAATAGTTGTAAAGACCAAAACTATGAGAATAACATTGATAATCAGAAGATGTGAGGACTTGGAAACTGATTTGTACCTGAAAAAGTTTAATAAATAAAAGTTAATAAACATGAAATAAATCAATAAAAACACGAGATGAGGTTGAAAAGAAAAAAATCAACACAACCACTGTGAAACAGAAAAACCGAGACTTTTTTTGAAAAGCATAGTTTTTCAAGCAAAACAGTTAAGAAGAAATATAGATTTCTCAAAAATACTAGAGATGAAGATGAGGTTGAAAAGAAAAAAAATCAACACAACCATTGTGAAACAGAAAAACCGAGACTTTCTTTGAAAAGCATAGTTTCTCAAGCAAAAGATTGTGAAACAGAAAATCCAAGACTTTTGTTTGTAAAGCATAATTTCTAAAGCTAAACAGTTAAGAAGAAATATATATTTCTCAAAGATACTAGAGATGAGATGAGGTTGAAACTGGAACAGGCGGCATTTTTGAGAGAAAACAGTAATCTAGTAAAGCTAAAACAATAAAGCTAATATAAAGGCTACAAGCTAGACCTAAAATGAAAGCTACAAGCGAGACTTATTTATAGGAGCGAAAAGTTATTAGGGTTTCCTCCTATTATACCTCTACCCAATAGGATCTCTTGTATTATTTTAAGAAAAGAAATCAATTCAATTGCTATCTTTCCAAAATTTTATTTCCTTATTTTAAATAAATTGATTTAAAAATTCTTATTTTTTTTTCACAATACCATATAGGCATATAATACTACTTTAATCTTTATTTTTATTACTCTTGCCTAACTTTTGTAATTCATTTAAATATATTGTGATTTTTTTATAAATAAAAAGCAGGAAATGATGAAGTTTTCAACCTTTATTTAGATAAATTTCTAACACATTGCAAAAATTAAAAACCTTACCCTTCATATCTCTAACACATGCAATAAAAATTCTCTGTAAACTGTTTGTGTTCTAACTAATTTTGACTTCTTTTGAAATATTCTTTATCTTATTTGCTTATTTCCTTCACATAAGAAACCACTCATATTGAAGATTGATTTTGCTTTCTTTCATTTCAGGGTTTTTCCCTATTACCTTTGTCAAGACAATCAAGCCAAATCAACACTTCAGTCATGATAACCGTGGAAGGTAATATAAAAAAGAAAAGTAATCAAAATTTTTTAGACAATCAGAAGGCCAAAAAAAATTTTAGAAAATCAAATTAAATTATTTTATTTGAATATGCTTCTTTTTTTTGTTTTTATTGTCGTTTAACTCAAATCGAATGCTTCATTGCTGCGTTTTACGATTTACAATACTACGAGAGAGAGAGAGATCTAAGATATTAAACAATTTATTAATTTTAGGGTTTTGCTACGAACTACTGGACAGACATAAAGAAACACAAATCAAAATGGATTATAACAAACAAAAACAAAAGACGACAACTAACGAAAACTATTCAAAATTCAAAAAAAAATTGACTAAAAGATCAAACACGCCTTAACCAAAATAACTTTTCGAGGATTTTTGAGTTGGCAGGAAACAGTGATGAATGTCACCAAATATTAGAAAGTAAATAGTCCTCCTTATATAATCTGAATGTCACCAAATATAATAAAATAGATTAACTCAGTTTCAACCTTTATTTAGACTAACAACTTCAATAATCTTTTCGAAAATAAAATTATAAAAATATTGACGAGGAAATTTGAGAAACTAAATGACAAACACAAAACAAATTCTCTCCTTCTTTTTATTTGTCGGCACACCAATAAAAACCAATTATGAATTTATTTAAAGAGACTAGACAAACTATTAAAAAGTAAATATCTACAAAAAGAGTTTAAAACCCCGACGAATTGAAATTTTAACACATGTTAAGTTGTTAACACGCACTAAAATCTAATTAATAACTTGATACACGTACGGTAGATATTTGGCACATGTTGAAATCAATTCAAATATGTCTTAGTCCCAATAAAAACTTGATACATGTGTCACGTGTTAGATTTTGATGCGAGTCATAGAGTTTTTCTATTTGGTTATTTTCTCTAAAATTTTATATAATAAAAAGAATTGTTTTGAAGGGGGAAAAAAAAATAAAAGTGTAACCGTTGATTTACTTAAAATGGCATTACACCCTACACCCTTTCACTCTCTGCTTCAGAAGATGTCGACATCAAGCCTCTTTCTCACAATATGTGGCATAATGTTAGTTTGTAAATACTAGTTTGTTAGTAAGTTACAAACATTCGTTAGGCTAACTACACTTGTATACAAAGAGCTTGTACAGTGTATAACAGTTTATTTCATACAAAAATACATTTCATAAACTCTCTCTCTCACTCTCTCTCAATACTTTGATATTCGGTTTGACCTTGTCATGTAAAAAACATGGTTTATACAAAACGTTTCACTCACCCACTTAGTTTTATCCTCCTTTGAGTAATTATTCAAATTCAAAACCACCAACTGCTTTCCTTTGAAAATTCTTCACCGGAAAGAGACCGCAGCCAGCGATAACGGCAAGATGTACCGGAAGATGGCGGCAACCACCACTATGGCGTTGACTAGGAAGAAAAAGGGAGGAAGCTAAAACCCTTGCACCACCGAGTCTTTCGAAGAAAGCTCGACAAAGGTTTGTTACTCTTAGAAGAGTCAAACACCAAAACAGAGCAGCAAAGATCATCAACAATAAAGTTTAACTTAAACCCAAACACCTTCCAACACAAAAGCAGAACAAGCCACCATGACTTCAAAAATCCCATATACAGAGAAAGGAAAAGGAATACTAACCTGCAAAAACTCCCCTCCAAGAAGAGCTAGAATCAAAATCTCAGTACCGAGAACAGAGGAACTACTGCAGAAACATTCTTTAACCATCGTGGGACGTGTCACGAACCCGCAAGCTCAAAAGGTATGGACTCTCATACCATGCCTCTCGGAACTATGGAAAACCGCAACAAGAGCTGTAGGATCGGACTTGGGGAACAGTCTCTTCCAATTCAAGTTTGAGTCAGAGAAAGACATCCAACATGTCCTCGACAATAGACCATACCACTACGCAAAGTGGATGGTAATAATTCAAAGGTGGGAACCAACTGTTTCTAGGAATTTTCCTTCGCAAATCCCTTTCTGGATCAAACTCAAGGGCCTCCCTGTCCACCTATGGACAGATGACATTATCCGCAAAATCGGCGAAGACATTGGTAATGTGGAGGCTGTGGATATCTCAAGCACAACAGCCCGTATGAGAGTTTTGGTGAATGGACTAAAACCCCTTATCACCAACACAACGGTAGAGATAGAAGATGATGGAGAGGTTGAAGTCTTTTTGTTCTACGAAAAACTAGAAAAACATTGTGCATAATGTTTTAGTCTGGACCATGAGAAACACAACTGCCCAAGGGTACTCCACAAACACCAAACAAGAGCGGAAATCGTTCACAGAGAGAACAACAATGACAAAGAGACAACACGTAAAAGAAGAAGGGAACCAGATCAATACTCACAAGAGACTAAGTACTATGAAAATCAAACCCGCTTCAGTGGATATAGAGAAGACGAGCAGAGATACGCTGGGAATAGATATGAGAGCAGAATGCTTCATACATCGACTCGGTCCCATCAACAAAGAGGCACACACCAAAGAGAACCTACAAGGTACCCGAACGCACATAACGCTACCTATGACCAAAGGAAAGATAGCGAGGAGAAACTCAACAGAAACTCCCAACACAGGTACCGATCAAGGGAGAAGGAAGAGTCGATCAAACAACAAAANAAAGGAAGAGCCGATCAAACAACAAAAACAAAAACAATACTCGTATAATTCCTATCTTCCTGAAGCTTCAGCCAATTCAAGACCGAGAAGACCAGCCCTTGAACNGAAGGAAGAGTCGATCAAACAACAAAAACAATACGCGTATAATTCATATCTTCCTGAAGCTTCAGCCAATTCAAGACCGAGAAGACCAGCCCTTGAACGCACTGAGAACATACACCCGATTGTGAATGAGCTCCCACGAGAGGAAATTGATGAAGCAATAGGGGAAATAAGAGGTGTAATGCACCAGTACACAAATGTCGCTGATCCATCCGAGAGTGACGCTAGAAAAGAAAGAATGAGACAAGCAGAAGAACTAGGACAAGTCGAGGACACAGCCATTCAAATGGTTATAGCTGCAAGAGGAATTATCGAAACCACTATTGCCGAAAAGGAAACATCAAGAGCAGAGAGACACTCTCAAGAAAGGATACCTGCTCTTCTTAGACTTGGCCCAGCGGAAGTACAACCAGGCCCTGAACCACCTCTCGAGAGTCAAACTGTGAAAAGAAAACCGGGAAGACCTCCAAACAAAAGAAGCTTACAAGCCAGTCCAAAGCTAGCATTGGCGACAACAACCAGAAGAAGAAAGACTAAGCAACAAAAGCCGCCAGCAAAGAGAAAGCTGCTAGTGGACCAAACCGAAAATGCGGAAACATCCTCACGAAGGCTGCAAGACGAAGTCACGACAGAAGTTGCAACCCAACAGAAGATAGCGGCAAACATTAGACGGCCACCTGTTCAACTAATCCCTGCAAGGGCTAGGAAACAGTCGGATTTTCAAAATCCGGCAAATCCTCTTCCTTAGCCATTGTGTCTTGGAACTGTCAAGGCATCGGGAACCCCATGACAGTTCACCGTTTTAGAGAGCTACGGGCCAGTATATCCCCAAGTGTGTTTTTTATGTCGGAGACAAAAAACTCGAATGATACTGTACTAAATTCTCTAAAACATATCGATTATGGCTTTAATTTCTTGGTTCCCCCAACGGGCCATGGAGCCGGTGGTCTGGCTCTATTGTGGAAAGAAAATGTTGAAATAAGTATCTTAAGCCACTCAGAAAGCTTCATCGACACACTTATAAAGTTTGAAGACAAAACTTTCTTCGCCACCTTCATATATGCAACCACAGACATTGCAAAAAGAAGGGAACTATGGAAACAGCTTACATCGATCTCAACAGCAAGAGAAGGAGCATGGTACCTCACAGGGGACTTTAATGACATCCTGAACAGAGAGGAAAAATCAGGTGGAGCGCTAAGACCGGAAGGCTCATACGGAGACTTTAGAGCATTCATCTCCGAGAACGATCTCTTTGATCTACAACATTCGGGCGATCCGCTATCATGGAGAGGAGTTAGGGGATCGCATGTGGTCCGATGTAGGCTGGACAGGGCGTTATCAAACAGCGCATGGGCAGAGTTGTTTCCTACAGCTCGGTGTGTATACCTCCCGTTTGAAGGATCCGACCACAAACCGGTGGCATCCTATTTTGAGCCAGCTAGGAGACCCCGCAAGGGCATCTTCCGCTTTGACAGAAGACTAAAAGACAAAGCAGAAATCCTTGACCTCGTCGCTAACACATGGAACCAACAAGCAGAGGCCTCGGTTCACTCCAGGCTATCGCAAGTCCGAGGGGCTATCACCAAATGGAGCAGAGAAACGTATCAGAATAGCAAAGTAGCCATCGACAAATGTAAGCAGGAGTTGGAGATGGCAATGACGGCCATTGTTAATAATCCAGAATTAATTGAGAAAATAAACAAGGAACTGAAAGAAGCATATACAGCTGAAGAAGCCTTCTGGAAGCAGAGGAGCAGAGTATTATGGTTATGTCTGGGAGATAAAAACTCAGGATTCTTCCATGCCACAACAAAGAATAGGAAGGCGAAGAATAGATTCTCTGTCATCGAAGATGAAGAGGGTAATGCGGTGTTCAAAGAAGCTGAAATTGCACAAGTAATTGTTAAATACTTTGACAGACTATTCACGTCACAGGGGGAGGATAGTTCAAATAACATCAGTGAAGTAATGCAAAAGAAGATCTCCCCAGAGATGAATACGAAGTTGATCGAAGAACCTTCTGTAAATGAGATCAAAACAGCCCTCTTCTCCATTCATCCGGACAAAGCCCCCGGACCGGACGGGTTCTCAGCCGCTTTCTTCCAATCAAACTGGGGCTCGGTGAAAACAGAGATTATCAAGGAAATAAAAAGCTTCTTCCTTACAGGAATTTTGCCGAGAGAAATAAACGAGACACATATTCGACTCATTCCCAAAGTACATGCTCCGAAAACAGTTGCTGAATATCGGCCAATCGCCTTATGTACTGTCTACTATAAGATGATATCTAAGCTGATAGCGAAGAGACTACATAAAATCCTGCCAGCAATAATATCCGAGAACCAATCGGC
>OVAN01003748.1:0-26599 GCA_900406275.1 Anastatica hierochuntica
CCAAGAGCCTCATAACAAAGACCCCGAGCCATCCATCGAGTCATCAAGACAATCATATATATGAGTCTTCAAAAGGTACACATACAATCCCTTGTATATACCATTGCATACTTTTGGTTTTCTTATGCGTTTTTAATGAGTCACTCTCACGGTTTAAAATTCACTGAGACGGTGAAGTTTAAGTCTCGGGGAGGGGCTTAGTACTAATGCCATTTTTAGTTTTGATGTTTTTCTTTTCATGCATATTGTGTCTTGCATTGTAGGTAATTATGATTTATAAAAAACCGAAAAAATTGAAAATTTTTCGAAAAAACCAAAAACATTTTCAATTTGTTTTCAAAATTTTCATATAGATTGCATACATTTGTGCATACTTAGGTTATAGATGCATATAGGACTGCATTTTTCATAGGGAATAATGATGATAATACCTCATGGATGGAAAAGTTTTGCTTAATGAATAATGCCCTCATTAGAAGTAAGATGATGCCTAGACTGCTTTTAGTCTTAGGAAAATCCTTGATCGGAATTGACCATTTCAAAGAGATTTGCGAATGTTGAAGTAGATTGTCTCTTGAATCCATTCCTATCTAACATGGCCTTTTTTAACTTTAGCGTCTTGCTTATGGGCATTGTCATACTTGACCATGTGAATTCATTACATTTGAGCTATGTTCTATCAATTTGTACCACTCTATCTTAGCTCAAATGGCTACTCTCCTCTTTAGAGTAGTAACCTACCCTTATGAACCCTTAAACTTTTCCTTCAAACCCCCTATTCTTTCGTATTTGAGGCCTCTTTAGGGAAGTAAACACACAGGCAAAAACCCGCGTATATTGAAGTTGAACGATAAAGAGGATACTTCCTTCGAGTTAGCCTCACTTTAAGGCTAACTAGAGTATAGGAGGGGAAAATCTTTGTGGTTTTGGGTTTATAGAATTATTGGGAATGGTTAGTGAATGGTGAGTCAAGTATATGTTCCCTAAATGTTTATACGATCCTAGGTTGTTCAAATAAGAAAAAGAAAGAAGGAGAAAAACCAAAAAAGATAAGAAAAAGAAGTAAAGAAAAAGACACTAGAGATTAGTAATAAGTTTAAGCTCTAACCTTAGAAAACTAAAAGCTTAGAGAGTCCACCCTTAAAAGCAAAAAAAGAAACAAGAATCCAAGTGATTAGATAGTGGCTCTTGAAATACAAAAGAAGGTTAGTAGCTTAGAAGTCTAAAATGTTTAAGAATCTCTAGTTGTCTACAAAAAGAACGAAAAAGAATGAGTGTGGTTTAATAAAATCTATTGGTTTCTAGGATTAGGATGGGTAGAATATCAAGTAAGTGTCTAGATCCTTAGGAGGAAATGCGGGTGGGAACAATTAGAGGAAGTAAATACTTTGTATGCATAATTTGTTCAGCTACCACCTTGCTTTTTCCTAGAGTCTTGGACTATTTTGTTTGAGAGAAACCAATCCAAAAATTGAGTGAACCCTTTTCTTTTTACACTTCTTCATATAAAAACCCTTCTTTGAACTCCAAACCGTATGGATAAGATACATTTCCTATGAGAAAAGAACTCACGCCTTAGCTTAGTTGAATGTAAAAAGGAATTGATGATGAGATAGTTTATGGATGCTTAGCTTAGATTATAAGTGTTGGTCTTTTAAGAATCATGGAGAAGTACTTAGGCTCTTAGATGATCTTTGTACCATTTTACTTGTCTTGAGGACATTAGGCATAAGGTATTACTTTTCTTATCTTGGTTTTGAGTTCCCACTTACAAACCTCTTTTCCGGGTTTGATCTTTGTTGTTTGCTTGAGGACAAGCAAAGGACAAGTCCGGGGGTGTTGATATGTATATAGTTTCATGCATAATAAGGTTCATTTTAGCTTAGTTTTATCCACATTTAGGTTGTATATATGAAATTTAAGTCCTAGAATGCATTAGTTTGAGTCTAGAGTCTAGTTTAGGAACATTTTGCATTTGCATGCATTTTCTTTGCATTTTGTAGGTGGAATTATGGATGGATCTATGGAGGCTCTAGGGATGAATTAAAGGTGGATTTGGAGCTAAGAAATCAAGGAAAAAAGGAGCAAAATGTTATGGAAGAGTTGAGGATAAACAAGGCATCAAAGAGGATCAAGAAGCCATCAAAACTGCTAAAGGGAAGCTCCCATTGACCTGGAGATCGATTGCCAGCTACCCAAGATCGATGGCTGCTAACCTTTCCAGCAACCAAGACCTTAGCTGCCAAAGAAAATCTCCCATCGACCAGATGCAAGCTCCCATCGACCTCCAAGGTCGATGGTTGACAACATTGGCCCAAAATGCCCTTATTTTAGGGCTTCCTCTCATCTCTCTTTAGTATAAATAGACCTCTTATGTTCCAAGAAAAAAAAACCAACTTTCCCTTAACTTAAAAACCTCTCTTTTTAAAACTTTTGTTTATGTTCTAAGTTGATTCTCTTGATCTTTTATATCAAGAGTCTTTCTTGTACCCCATGATTTGTGGTTAGGTAATGGTGTTTAGTGATAGATAGGACTTAGATCTCTATGGTTTAGGTGTTCTTAATGCTAGATCTAGGATAAAAACTAGATCTTGACATGTATACATTTCACGCCAGAGAGGTGTTAGATGAAATGTCTAGGAAAGCCTAAAGTATGTCGAACTTAGCTTAGCCAACAAGAGTTGATAGCTAAGGTGTTTGGTGACAAAGTGGAATAGTTCTTTATGATTGCTTGCTAAATGATCACAATAAACGAGAGTTGAGTGAAATATGTTAGCTTGCAAATATGACTTTTAACCATGAGAGTAGTATTAGTTCAAGCATTGATTCCATAGTCATGAGGTTGAGTTCTTGTTGATTTCTCTTGTTACACAATTACCTAGCTACTAAATCGGATAATTGATTAGGCTAGGATTAGATATAGGGTTGTGATGGATGAATAGGCTAGATCTTGGAATAGATTCCTACTAGATCTAATTTAGTTCTTCATAGTTATTTTGCTTGCTCATTGACGCCTAGGTGCTAGATTGCTAAAAAGGCTTGAGAATGACTATCACATACATGTTTAGATGGGCAACAAATGAGAGTTGAGCCTTGTAGTGTGCATAGGTGAATAGATCTCCATCACGAGAGTGGTTTGTCGATTATATAGGGACCCTTAGTTTAGGAATAGCTTCGATCCTCCAATAAAACCTTACCAAAGTCCATCCCACCTCCAGATTGAACCCGAACCTATAACCATCATCCCAAGATCCATCTTTATCTTATTGCCTTTATTTTCTTATTTATTGAAGTTTCTACTTTATGCTTTACATTTATGTTTTACTTTCCTTGTCTACTTATGTTTCCTTGATTTGATTTCCTTTAATCACAAAACCAAAACCCCTTTTCTTATTCGCTTAGCTTAAGAACGCTTGTGTATTCTTAAATTTTGAACTTATCTAGCTAACATTTTCTCCTTGTGGTTCGACCCCAGAGTACTACAATAGCATATCCGTGCAATTGCGGATTGTGTGATTGTTAGGAAACGAGCTTATAAATTTTAAGGCTTCGTTGCCTTTTGTTTCATTTAAAAAACTACGCAACAGCTACGAGGCGCAGTTACTGTTCTGTCGACTATGGTTTTCAATACCGAGGATTATAGTTTAGTTTTTAAATCATTACGGCTTGTCGATCAGTCAGCTTTCATCCACTGGTCTTCAAACCTCTTCGGGATTTTGGTTTTAAGCTACGAGCGAGGGACGGATCTGAGCGTCGACTACCTATTCGGTTTTTTGCATCCGGAGGGCACTAGTCTGCCGCTTCGGTACTATCTCAAGAAGAGGAAGAATATGTTGGTGATTCGATTGTTTTCGTCCAACTTCCACAGTTGGGACAAACGATATTTTTTTGTTCGTTTAGATAGCGCCTCTGTCGAGGAAGAATACGTTCCCCTTTGTAGGCGTAGATGGGGTTCCGCGGGTATGGTTTTAAGATGCTCTGATCGTTTTTCATTTCGTGTGCTGATATCTGACTGCTCTTTTTTTGTAGTCATTGATCCCCTTCCCTCGCATCCGGAAAACTTATTCGTCGTCAGGGACCTTCTTCGAGGTGGTCCATTCCATTGGGATTACTTTTCTCAACAACGAGTTTGTACTGTGGTTGAGTATCACAATACTCGAGCTCGGTCTCACACGGTCACAGAAGAGGAGTTGGAAATAGACATGGACGGTTTTACTCCGTACGAGATGCCTCCCAATAAGGAGAGATAGATGTCTCCTACGAACAAATGCGCTACTGTCGACAGGAGGGGGTCATCTGCGGAGGCATGGTACCATGATCTCCTAGGTGGAGACTAAAGCAGTACAAGTCAACCTTCACTGCCACCTTTCGGACATGGGTCCGAATTCGACGCCTTCCTCGCCTCTTTCGACATCCTGTCAAACCAGCCTGTGGCTGACGCAGGTTTCGTCAGGTCGTGGCAGTATGCGGAAGCCTCACTGTTGTGCATGGGGGTTAGTTTTCGACCATATGACGTGACTTCGTTTATTCATATGATTTTACCTCTAATTTTTTAGAGGGCCCCTTTTTGTAAGGTCTCCATGTGATGGATGAGGCCCTTAGGGCGAGCGGCCTAGAGGTGCAGATGGCTCGGTTCAAGGTCGAGAGACTCGAGGAGGATAACTCCCGCTTGAAGAGAGAGGTCGAAGTGGCTTCCTTCAGTGAGAAGGAGTTGACGCTGAAACAAGCGTCTCAGGTCCGCAGTGCGTACAAACGTGGAAAGCGCGAGGTGTCCTTGGTTGTAGCTGATTGTTCAGCCCAATTTGCGGTCGACTTTGAACAGTTCAACCACGTTCACAAGTCCTTCAGGGAGTACTGCGAGTGTCGTGTTTCCATGGGTGCTTTGTGGCGCACCTTATTTCCCGATTACTCCTATTGCGCTGAGATGGACAAGATGTTCGATCATATGAAGTAGTGCGAGAACGGGGACTCTTTGATCCCTCCGATCGAAAAGAAAATTTGGGAGCGGTGGGCTCCGATTCCTGTCTCTCCTGACTCGGAGGAAGTCAGAACCACTACCAAGGGCTAAGATGCGGTGGACCAAGTTTCGAACCTATTTGGTGCCAGTGACTTATCGATATCCGGTTATTACAAGTGTGATTCGTGAATTGTAGATGTTTGTACGTGGAGGGAGCATGTTCTCTGTTTAAGTTATGCTTTTGCTTTAGCCTAGTGTGGCCGCTTTTAGTTTGTCGGGGTCGACTACGTATGGCTTTGAACCCCCGTTGTCTTGTTATTTTTAATTGATTACGTTTCTAGCTTTATTAGTATACGAGTAATATGGAGGCAAGATTATGAGTTGTTATCTCATATCTAACTCTTGGATAATCGCTATATTCATTTTTCAGTTTCGGGTGCGAGTTTTCGAAAAACTGGGTTTTTTCGGTTTTAAAGACTAGCGAATATAAGCGACGAGACAAGTTTTGGAATCTCATATCAGTTAGATACTATGTCTGGAGATGTTTGGGATCAGTGTGTTGGGTTTAGGGCAAGTCCTAGGTTTACTCTCAACTTTAGGATTGTGCTGTGACTAATTTTGGCTTACGTTTCCCATTCGCGACTTTGACCTGGTTCCATCTCGGTATAGAAGTCTGTGATAAGTTCTCGTCTTATATGACTTGCATGAATCGGGAACCGACCATCTCTCCAAATACAATTTTAAAGTCGTCTGGAATTGCTGACAAAAATTTTGGTTTTTATAGCGCTTTTATCCTTGTGTCGGATGTGTGAGAACGGACTCTTCGTGAAGAGTAGGTTAAGGTAAGTGATTAATTCGTCCGTCGGGGCCAATCGACGGGTACAAAGTAGGAAAAAGTACTTGTCTTTTTCTAAGTAGGGGTTTGATTTATAGTCTTGCGACGACTATTTTTAGAAATTTTTGATCGAGTTCAGAAGTGTGTTCCTCGAAAATTTTCAACATCTAGCTTTTTCCCGAAAGTTTTTCCATTTTTGTGGTAGAACGTGTTAATGAACATGTTCTAGTCAAGATTCGTTGAGAAGGGTTTTCTCATATAATTTTCATTTCCAGGTTATACAAAAAAATAAAACATTTTTATTGTTGAAACGTATCAAAAAGTGTTGAGTACAAAATGTGCGAGCATATGAGTATACCTATACCCGCTCCCCATTTTTTTAGAGAGGGAGACAACTGAACTCCTCTTGCGAAAAGTTGCCTACGTACCTCTTTCGAGGATCAATTCATCTCGTAGTTCAATTTGTTGTCGTGAGTGATTATTCATTTGGCAGAGTTGTGTCAGTCGTTTCACTCGCGGTGACTACAGCTGGGTCGACGACTTTCTCTAGTGTCGAAAATATCGTTTTGTCGAGAATGTTGTCCTCGGAAGTTTGCATCTTTCCTTCGGAATGAGCCGTTTCTTGAGTCCATGTTTCTGGCGTGTCTTTTTCCGAAGTGTTTTTGGCTGACGACCGACTTGTCTTCATTCGTTTGGGTTTAACCATGGGTGTCATTACGACTTGTCTTAGCTTATGCTCGGCTACGAAGCATAGTCGCGACTATTTTTGGCATTCCCAAATTGTGGCAGTTCCGTTTTGAAGTCGGGAATTTGATGCTTAAGTGGTAGGTCGTTGGGACTGCCTTCATGGAGATTGTCTATGGTGTACCTATGATCACATTATAGATAGCAGGATTGTCTACGACCTCAACATCGACGACTTTTGTGATTTCCTTAGCCATCACTGGGAGCTTAATCGATCCAGGAGTCACTGACGTCGTACTGGAGAAACCTGTGAGTGGTTTCGGCGCGGGTGTGACCTCAGATAAGTCGATGTTCATCCTATTGAAGGTATCGCAGAAGATAATATCGACGATACTTCCTGTGTCGATGAGGACCCTAGCGACTTTGAGGTCTTTTATGACAAGGTCGATCACCAGGGGATCACTATGAGGTTTGTCGATTTCGATAGTTTCACATTCCTCGAAAGCGATAGTGTCATTTGCGGTGTCAAGTGGCATAGACCAATTTGCACTTGACTCGACCTTTTGGTGTTATGCCTTTATCGGCGAGGCAATGTCGCAGAAGTATTGCGACCCCCCGATGATCATACTTACTCTCCGGCGATTGGCATCGTTGCCTTTGTCGTCAGGTCTCCTTCCGCGTTTTCCGTCAGTTTGAGTTCCTTGAGACGTGGCATCTCCTGGGGGCGCCTTATCGGTTTTGGGTTGGCAGTCTATATCGCGCATGAGGTCTTTTATGCTGGTTACGTCTAAGATTTCCCCTGCGAGTTGTTTTGTCGTTAGTCTTGCTCCAAGAACCTTGATTTTTGCAGTGGAGTGACCTTTTATTTGGTGGAACTCGCAGAAGGTGTTCTCATTGTACGACGTGTTCTGTGTCCAGTTGTTCCCCGATGTTCTCCCTTGTTCAAACGGGGAGTTAATAGCGTAAGTATATCCCCCTGGGCGTCTTCTCCCTCGTGATGGACATATTTGTCGTTACGAGGGATCTTCTTTTTCGTCTTATGCTCTAAGGTAGAGTCTTTTGAGGATTCTTTCGCTGGTTTGTGTTTTTGTGATAGAACTTTCATTTCTTCTTCGATGATGATAAAGTCTGTAGCCTTATGAAGCGCATCTTGAATTGCGCATGGGTTTTCGAGAGCTATCGACTTCATGAGCGCGTCTACTACCACCTTGTCGCTGATCCCACTGATTCTCGACATCACTATCTTTAATCTTTTCATGAAATCTCAGAAAGATTCTTCCTCTTTTTGGGACAGGATCCATAGATCAACGTCGGAGGTTTCTTTGTCCATAAACATGGAGTATTGTTTGAGAAATTCTGAGGAGAGTTGTCAAAAACTTTCGGTGTAGTTTCATCTTAGACGGGAGAACCACTCAAGGGCCACTCCTTTGAGATGTTTGACGAAGAGGTGGCAGAAGCCAATGTCTTTTTCGCCTTCCTTGTGTTTGGATCTCGCCATTGTAATCTGGAAAGTTTGTAGGTGAGCCTTCAGATTGGCGGTTCCGTCATACATTGAGATTTTCACCTTCCCGGGATCTGAAACTTTGGTGTTGGTTATGCGAGCAGTGAATGGAGTTTCCCGAGCCTCTTCGAGGAGCCTATCGATCTCAGGTGCGGCACTGGTCGCATGGGGAATTTTTGATTTCAACGCTTTAACCTCTGTCGCTGTTTTCGTGATGTAGTCACGGAGATTGTGAATCTCATCGAGATCATCGTTAGTAGTTTTACGAGACGGTCGGCATGTAGTGCAAATGACTTTGGCTTGCTCCTCTGTCTGTTTCTCCTGCTCTACCCAAAAGATATTTTCTTCTTCTTCTGTTTTGGGTTCGTTAAGCTGAGTTTTTCCATGTTGCGCGGCCCTTATCCCTTCTCGGGTGTACGTTAGCGTCTTCATCCATGGGATCAGATTTATTGCTGAAGTTCAAGTCGATCTGCTCGACTTTGTTTGCTTCCGTCTCCTTCTCAAAATTTGGAAGGTTATCAATGTTATTCCATGCTGCGATTGGGATGATTTCGTCGGGATTTTGTTCTGACGGTTTTTCCTGCACGTTCTGGGATCTGTCGAGCGGAGTTATTAAGTTGAGTCTTCTTTCAAGGATTCTGGTAGCTCCACGCGGAAGAATGGTTTTAGTCCTCATGGTTAGGGTTTCAACCTGTTTAGCGAGAGAGCTAGTTAGTTTATCTTGTTCAGCCGACTTCTTTTAGCTAGTTAGAAATTCGAACTGTCGATATTCGTATTCGGAAGAAAGCTAGGAAATCCTAACTTTCCTTGAGGTCCCAAATTTTTGCTAAACCAAACAACAGTAGATCAAAAGTACGAAGAACATAGACGACAAAGTAAAAGTAAAAGGGAATCGAAAGAAAAATAGAGCAATAGAGATCTTATTCGAATCTGTGTTGAGCGTTACAACAAGTGGTAAGTTGTGGCCGCGAGAGCTGTCGGTGAGTATCCTAGTTCTAACAGCGTAAGACTGATAAACCTAATTGAGACGCACCTCGCTAGCAAAAAACAAAAATAAACCTAAAGCTCTAAGTACGAGTTGTGAAGAAATTTCTGTCTGTCATCCTTCTTCTCCGTAGCCCCCTTTTATATGTCTTTGTAGGTTAAATCCGTTTCCTTTTCCACCCTAGATTTGAGAATATCTTCCCACGGAAATATTCCATTTTTTGGGAATATTCCATATCTTTAGGAATATTCCATATTTATCTTCAGATTTTTACTTTATCGTATTTTCCTTTTATCTTTTGAGAAACTCGGATTGATCATTGACGCAACTAGGCCCGTTCTCGTTCCAAAATCTTAAGTGGACTTTTGTCGGGTTTTGGGTCTTCTGGCGCCCATGGGGCGGGTAGACTTACCGTTGTTCGTATAGTTCGTATTATCAAAGCGACGCGGTTATCCGTCGTTTACGGTGACTTCTTGTTGCTCCAGAACTCGTTTACTGAGGTCTCTCGGAGGTCTCGGACATTGACTTCGTTATTCTCGCTTTTAGTTTCCTGCGAGTGACTGGACTTTGCGAAGCGGCCGCTTATGGATTGCTAGACGCGGAACTTTGATATTTGGTCAAGAGGGGATTGAGTAGGTGGCGACAGCCTCAGAATTGATAATCCTTTCAGGATTTTCATTTTCATAGCTCGCTAACAAAAATGGAAAAATAACCTAACCGCTCTAAGTGCTAAGTTCTATAGAAATTTTTGTGTGTATGCGTCCTCCTCTTTCGCCTCTCTTATATATGCCTTTGTAGGTCGAGAACTTTCCTTTTCTTCCCTTGATTCGAGTTTATCCTTCCGCAGAAATATTTTATTTATGATTCGAGTATATTCTTTTTCGAGAATATTCCTTCTCTTCTCGATTTTCCATATTTATCTCTAAATTTGACTTTATCTTCTTTTCCATTTATCATTTGTGGAACTCGGTTAAATCGTCAACGTAGTTGGGCCCATTCAAGTCCGAAATCGTAAGTGGAATTTTGTCGCGTTTTGGGCCTTCTTGGGCCGTTTTGCTATTAAGTGATTTTTACGATTTCTTTTGGAGAAGTCATTCTTCGTGCGATTACACCGAGATTTTTTCGCGAAATGATAAGATCAATCTTATAGTTAAGATAATATCGGTGTTCGGGTTAACCGTTATCGTTTTATATAATCGAATATCGTATATAAATAACTAATTGTAGAAATTTTATTTTTAAAGATTTACTTACGATCTCAATCCGCCGCCTGACAAATGATGTTTTTCCTGAAGTATGCGGCGTCACCTTCTCGCCGTCAGGACCAAACTTGTTCCGCGACAATTAGCACTTTGCGGCAATAGATGCCGCATGTGGCTCTACCCAATAAGCCTTCAGATCTCTTCAAACAACATCAAAGAGGACTGAGGGCTTCGCCTCGTCTCCTTCTGCATTCCACTTCTCCTTCTAGTCAGAGATAATGTTTGTGAGGCGCTTCACTGCTCACTTGTTAATTCTTTTTTCACTTTTTTTTTGATGGAGACGTCCCAATGCCACTTTTGCTGAAAGAGAAACATAAATTAGTTAATAAAAATACTTGTAATTTATTAAATTAAGTGGAAATTTTAATTAGAAACGAAAAACTTACAACGAAGCACTTGAACGACGTCTTCTTTATGTTCTCAGGCGTCTGAGACCAGTTGGTATGGGGTTCCCTGAAGTAACCCTTTATGGTGTCTGAGACACTCCGGCCAACTGCATTGTCAACCCCAAACCTATTTTATAAAAAAAATTAATATTTTTTATTTATCAGATGGTAAATATTTATTTCATATTTAAATTTAAAAAATGAAAACTTTACCAATATGTATTTGGCACGTGGTTAGGGTCGAGCCGCTTTAGTGAATCATGGTAGGGTTGAACAAAAAAATCTTCAACCCGGAGTAATGCGTAGGGAGCATAGACCGGGACATCCAAGTATGGATGTACCAGCCCTGCCGCTGGAACTTGTGGTGGAGAAGAAAGTGCTGGAGAAACTCTAGGACATAGTGCTGGAGGAACGCTAGGGGATGATGGAGTCGGTGTCGGTGCCGACGGAAAGTCTACAGACTTACTATCTGAGGCTCCGGAAAATGTAGTTGCGGTGGATGTTCGGCCACCGCCACTACTGTACCTCATTTCTTCCAAAAACTAGATATAATGGGGATTCAATTTCGTCGACATCTGAATTAATTAAAATTTCAATAATGAAAATTTAAAATAAGTAACTTAATTTGCAAAATTAAATAATTTATTAATTTCTAAATTTGTATATTAAATTATTTCTCAATTTTCAATTTTAATTTACTAATTAATTTGTAAATAAAAAAATTGATTTACACATTGTTTATTAATTAATTTTTCTAATTAATATACTAATTTATTAAAATATTATATATATATATATATATATTTCATATTACTAATCAATATAATAACTTAACCATTACCTAAAACAAATTCATTTCCAAAAAAAAAAATCTAATTTCATACCAAACTCATACAAAACATAAATCATATCATATAACTAATAAATTGCATTAAAGTTAATTTAAAAAGTACCTTATATGGAATTGAGAGAAGATTTGTGAAGAGAGTTTGGGAGAGTTTTTGTAGAGGGAAGGTTTAGAGAGAGAGAGAGAAAATTTGTTTTAGAGAGAGAGAGATAATGGTTTTGGGAGTGAATGACGAGGGGAAGGGGTTGGTCGCCTATATATAGATTTTGTGGTCATCGTTAATTCGTCGTAATATAATGACGAATTAACGACGAATTGAAAGAGAAACGATGTTAATTCGTCGTTCCATAATTTTCATTTTTCCGCCTGCGGGAAAACGAAACATTTTGATTCAACAACGACTAAACGACGTCCCTTTTTCAAATCGTCATTAATTCATCGTTATATTACGATGAATTTACGACTTTTTATACTTTTTTACGTTTGGTACTATCCTACGTTAATGATTGATATATTAAGGTATAGGGTTTCCACGTTTGCTCGTTAATTCGTTGTAAATAACGACTATTTTACGTCAAACCCTTAAAAAAGTTTTACAAATACAAAAATTTGAATTGTAAAATGATGTGGTATTTTGATTTATGTTTAGGGAGCCTATCAATAATAGAGATTTTCATCGTCAATCATAAGTTGTATATTTCAAAATTTGCTTGGCATATGTTCTTCATAATGTTGATATTTATGTTATACGTTATGAAATTGTAAACGAATCAACAAAAGTTTTGAATTTGAGATAAGATTTTGTATAGTATATATAACCACATACCTATATAAAGGAAGATGTGGTTTTATGTTTAATTGATATATGTTTTAGAGTTTAGGCTTAGGGTTTAGGGTTTAGGGTTTTTAAAGTAAACGACGTATTTACGAGGAATTGGGAAGATTCGTCGTAAATGCGACGCTAGTTACGATGATGTAATGATAAATATTCCCAATTCGCGTAAATACATCGTTAATTTTCAAAATGGGTTATAAATTTTTAAAAATTATCGTCAAAACGTAAACACAAGTTTTGTATTTTTATTTGTTTTAGGGTTTAGGGTTTCGGGTATCTAACATACGAGCAAAAACCAAGCTATTTTTAAAGTTTCGTCGTAAAATCCTTGTTACGTAACAACCTAATAAAAACGAATTGGGAATCCGCGTAGACTATAAATACCCCATCCCTTAGCACACCTTTCTTAGTTTCAATTCTTCTCTTACGTTTTCGATTGTAGGATGAATGAACCGTTATCAAGATGGTTCTTTTAAACCGTCTTGATAACGTCTCATTTGTTTTACTTTTAGAAATTAGTATTAGAAGAGATAATAGTTAAAACGGATTTGTTTTTAAAACAAATGAACGGTTTCTGAAATAGTCTGCAATGATGGCACCATTTCGAAACTGTTCGTTTGCTTTAGATCTGAATATATTGTACAACTGATTTACATCGTTTTTGAATCTTATGTTAATTACTATTTAACAACCTTTTACGACGTTTTCGTGACTACTTTACGTGGCATTCGTCGTAAAATTGTTGTTATGTAACAACCTATTAACAACGAATTTGCAATCTGCGTGGACTATAAATACCCAATCTCGTTGCCACAAATTTCCCAATTTCATTTTCTCACTTACGTTTTTGATTGTAAGATGAGTGAAATTTTATCAAGACTGTTATTTCGAATTGTCTTGATAAATGTTCACTTATTTTACATTTCAAAATTAGTATTAGAGGATGTTGTCGTTAAAAAGGTTTTGTTTGTAAAATAAACGAACGGTTTCTAAAATTGATCCGCAATGATGGAACCATTTCGAAACGTTTCGTTTGCTTTAGATCTTAAAAATATTTAGCAATCGATTTACGTCGTTTTTGAGTCAGTTTTAACGAGTAGATAACAACATTTTTGTACACTTCGTCGTTAATCGATTGTAAATTAACGACCATTTTGTGACTATTAAAGTCGAATCCTTCATGTATAATTTATAAAAATGTTGTAGATGTTTACCTTCTCTAAACGTTTTATAAATTTGTACGCAACATATCATAAATATCGAAAAGTTATCCATATTTATCAATGTTGCAATTTCGAAATTCTTAGATTGAATACTTATAAAATGAAATAAAATATAGTACAACATAATTTTTGTTAGATATTTTTCATTCGTCATTGTCCGAACATATATCATCAATATCATCATTTGGCGAATCACTGCTACCGAATCCATCTGTGCCTGACGATTCTTCTTCACTATCCTCATGTAAATGATCAACTTCACGAATTCCAGGATCAATAAGTAGAATTTTTTCGTACTTTGCTCCGGAGTTGATATGTTTGTAGGTGTATCGTTCTGTAGAGCATATTCCTCTTCTCGTACAATGTACCCACAAGGGGCTGTCTTAATTACAGAAAGCAAATTGATATCCGTTGTCTTCAGTTGGGGATAAGGTATGAAAGTTACTTGCTCAGCTTGTGAGGCAAGTATAAACGGCTCAAACTTGTTGTACATTCGTCACTTGTTAACATCAACAATTCTTAACTTGTTGACCCGCACACCTCTGCCAACAGTACGAACATACCACTCGCACTTAAAGAGGAGACATTTAAGCTACAAAATACTAGAGAATGTTACCTTGATTATTTCCTGTATTATCCCATAGAAATCAATATCCCCCCCTTACACATACACCATAAGTAACACCGGTTCGATGTCTGCCATACTCATATGCGTGGAATGCATAGCCTCTTGTAAAATACATTGGGGATATTGTTGTCCTTGCTAGTGGGCATGGTATCAATTTATGAAACCACATCGGATATGTCGAATCCTCGTACTTAATCTCATGCGCGCAAAGTGAACATGTACATTAATTAAGTAAAAAAGATTTAAGTTGTTCATAGCAACCATGTTCATAAACAAACTTACTTGATGTTGTAACCACTGCACAAAGTGTTTAGCTTTCCGGTCTTCTGTTTCATCGTCTGTGACCCCCTCGATAGCTTCACGAACTTGCGTGACAAATAAACTGCACATACATACAAGTTAATTATTATATAATTCTAAACATAAATCGAGTACTTAATTCTAATGTATAAACAAACTAACTTTTGTACCTGTCATATGATCGAAATGCCGCCTCATGTGGGAGATGTATAGGGAGGTGCTCCATAAAATCAAAAAATGATGGGGGAAAATTTTTCCTAGATTGTACAACAATATTAGAATGTTGGCATCAAGTTGTTCAATTCCATCTTCGGTTAGCGTCCTCGTGCAAAGGTCACGAAAAAAAATTCCAATTCAAGCTGATTGCAGCCGAGGTATAAAATGTAACATAAACATGTATATTACCTGCGATTGCTTCGTGTACATTTGGTGGAAGAAGTTCTGAGAATGCAAAAGGGAAAAGTCGTTGCATAAACACGTGACAATCTTGACTTTTCATACCAGCAAATCGATTCCCCTACTCCACACAACTCGACAGGTTAGAGACAAACCCATCATGGAACTTCACTTCGGATGCCGCCCATTTAAATAACGTTGACTTTGCCGATGAAGATAATCGGAAAATAAGAACAAGGGCTTTTCCATCATGTGTCATGTGCAACTCTCTTCTTGAGCATATGTGAGCTAAGTCACGCCTTGACTTACCATTGTCTTTCGTCTTTCCCTCCACATTCAAAAGTGTGTTCATGATGTTATCGATAATGTTCTTCTCTATGTACATCACGTAAAGATTGTGGCGCAGTGGATGATATTTTCAGTAAGGAAGCTCCCTAAAGATACTTTTCTTATGCCAGTTGTGGTGGTCTAGGTATCCATTTGGCATGTTACTTTGAGTATGCCAATTACCACCGCGAGGTACTATAAACAAAGCTCCATAATGATCAATTTGATCTTCAAGCTCTTTGCCTGATAGATACACGTGTGGAGGCACGCACACCATTTTGTTCTTCCTAAATAATCTTTTGTTTCATCGATAAGGATGGTTGATAGGAAAAAACTGACGCTGACAATCAAACCAACTTGTTTTCCTACCATGCTTTAGTTGGAATGCGTCAGTACGATGCATACAGTAAGGGCAAGACAACCGTCCATGCGTTGTCAACTTTACCATATCCCATATGCAGGGAAGTCGCTTATTGTCCACAAAAGTACTGCACGCATCGTGAAATTCCTTCTCCTTGAACAATCAGACGTGCGAACTCCAGTATGCCACAACTGATTCACCTCTTCGATTAAAGGCTGTAGAAAAAGATCAAGCGATCGTTTTAGATGTTTGGGCCTAGGGACCAAAACACTCAAAAATAGAAACTCCCTTTGCATACACATTTTAGGTGCGAGGTTGTAAGGCGTAACGATTACTGGCCACAACGAATATTGCCTACCGAACATACCAAATAGACTAAATTCCTCTGTGCATAGACCAAGATACACATTATCTTTTTGCCTAGCGAACTCAGGGTGCACCAAGTTAAAGTGCCTCCACACTCTCGCATCTGATGGGTGTGTAATCCCTCCATCTGACCGATTTTGTTTTGCATGCCACCTCATTGATTGAGCAGTCCTTTCTGATTGGTACATGCGTTTTAACCTATTGGTTATAGGGAGATACCACATCCTTTGGTATGATATTTTTTTCCGACCAACACCTTGAGGCCTATATCTCGGCTTTTGGAAAAAGTGACATTCCTGTAAGTTTTCATCGTCTTTCCAGATCAGCATACAATTGTCCACACATACATCAATCATCTTAGATGGATACCCAAGACTATACACCAACTTATGTACCTCATAATACGTCTCAACAGGCAAATTATCAGATGGTAAATACACTTTAATCAAAGTAGCCCAATCATCCATGCAAACTTCAGCTAAATTATGATCTGTTTTAATTTTCATCATTCTAGCAATTAATGACAATCTAAAATTTCCTTCTCTACATCCTTCATATAATTGTTGATTTGCAGCGTTTTACATGTCGTAGAATTTTTTTTGCATCTAAATTTGGTTCTTCGACTATATTTTCAGACGGGGATGTAATAGGTTGATGGAGTGCATATGCAACGATTTCATTAATCCTATAGTTTTGACTAACTTCATGATGATAATAATTACCACATTCATATGATTGCTGTTGATCATTGATAGCTCAGGCTTTCGCCCGAGAAAACACTACAAGCGCACAGATAAGTACATTGTAGTGGTTACAGATCGAATCCATGGAGACCAAAGGTAGCAGGTAGAATTTCAGATCAAACGCGGGCTAAAGTGAAAAGGATGATTTGGTAAAGATGCAGTAAATCGAAATTAAGAAGCAAAGAAGGTAAACAAATGACTACGGGTTGTAAATATATCAAAGAAGAGCTGGGCATTGGGTATTCTCAGGGAAACATTCTATTGTTGATTCTAATTGCTTATCAGGGAACAATTTTTGAACCGTCTTGAACTCAAACACTAATATAGAATTAATCTACTTTCGTAGTATTAGTTACCTATGTATTACAAACCTCGAGATTTACTTTCGTTGACTCTTGGATTCTAATCATGCATTGTAAACAAGTTTGATAGGTTCACAATTCACTTAAACATCAACTTCCATTGGCTTAAGATAAATTGCTCATTTAGTATCCATTCATGCAATTAATCGAACACTTCCCAGGCGTTAAACAACCTATGATCAGAAACTAAATGATCAAGTTAATTTAAGAATTAAGAACAATCCTAGATGAAGATCCAATTGATTAAATCCTTAATCAAACAATTCTATGCCAACAATTAATGTTATCCATATGCGAGAAACCCAAACCCAATAAACGATCTATTCGCTCATGATCAGAGAACAAACACAAATCAAATCAGAGAGAGACATGATTGTATCGATCAACAATAAAAATTAAGGGTTCACAAAGCTTCTCATATTTGAAGTACAAAAGATGATTCATCTCCTAAAGGTAACAAATCTCTCTCTTAGCTCTCTAAGTTAGAAAGACAACATAATGAAACTCAAAACACGTGTTTTGGTTTTTGTTCTATAATTCGGTTCTCGATAAGTTGGTTTGGTTCTTGTAAACTTTTTCTGCGAAATTGAGACATAGATTGATCGATCCTTGTCCTTCTACTAGGATATTTCTTCTCTTCACAAACACTATCCTCGATGCTTAAAATTCGTCCATAATACGATCTTTCCGCATATTCAAGCTCGATACCTGTAAAAATACTAAAGAACATAAAACCGGTCCAAAAAAGCCAAATACATACTAAAAACAATATATCTTGACTAAAAACCGAACTAAAAACCTATAAAATCCTAACACATCAAATCACCCAAACTTGAATCTTTGTTTGTCCTCAAGTAAGGGAAACAAAGAGTAAGCCTACGGGAAAAGAAGTTTGAAAACCGAATGGTCTAATGCCATCAGTAGACCTTATTCTACACTACTTTCGCTGACCACATAGACTCATGACAGTTAGAACATTCTCCCCAAGAATCTCTGCATGACCTCCCAAGCCCATCCATACTCAAAACTCAAACCTAAAAACTTAGCATTCATGTTAATAACTCTCTACATTCATTCAAGATAAGCGTGAAACTTTTTCATTAAAGAACTTGTAATCAGGAATTTGGGCAAGGTATTCAAGGCTTTTTGTGGTGAGGTTGAGATTTTTTTGGGGTATCAAAAAAGATGCAAAATATTATGAAAAATCACATGAGAGAAAGAGTATATTGATAACCAGGACCCCTAACTACCCAAGTATAAACCACCAAACAAAAGTAAACCAAATACATGCAATATTCAGGGTGCATTCGAACAACAAAATAAAATGCAAATGCTAAATTCTAAACTAGATATGAAGTAATCAAAATGAGTTTTCGTTTTTTTTATACATACGAAAATTTGGTAGAAATTAACAGTACAATTACGTTTTTGATTTTAAAACACCCATACATCATGAAGAAATGCAACATATCTATCTACACCTATAAAACGCCCAACACCGAGAAATCAGACACTCGTGACCGTGTTCAAACCATCTAAATTGTTCAATCCTACCTAAGGAATTAGAAGGATAATGTCTACCCTATTCTCTCCATTGTTTTTACACCTGTGTGCATATAAGATCAAAATGAAATGCATGGAGATTCAGTGAGATAAGGTTAAGGTGTGGTGCCAGACTAAACATATGTCTGGTCACTCAGGATTACCGAAAAGAATGGTAGAAAAAATGGAGATGTAATCCTGAATAAATGGGTTTGATTCCTGATTTCAAGTTCCTGGATCAAAGAAATTAAGTTCATTAGTATGCTAGACAAATAGAGTTAATAACATTTCAGACAAAAGCCTGAGTTCCAGAGATTTCTGGTTGGGAGTTTGGTCATGAGTTATTTCGGTTTGCCGACGCTAAAAACTCAAATGAAATGGTCAATGAGAATATAAATAAAGTGCAATGCGCAGAGATAATAGTCTGAAATAATTATAAAGCATAAAAAATCCATAAGGTTGACTTAATAAAACATCAAAATGACTCAAACATCAGACCAAAAGAAAAACGAAAACATAAGTAACCTCCCCTAGACTTATCTCACATTATCTCGGTGTGAAACAAATCCAAGAAAGGGCTAAATAGCAAATAACAAGAAAAATCCAAAATAAAGAAAAAAAAACAAGAAATGAAAAGAAAAAGGAAAGAAAAACTATTGAGTTGCTCGGGAAGTGCTAGGCCTCTGTCCCGATCTAGCTCTGAGACGCCTACCTGCATCTCCGGAGGCATAGTCTGCTCTCCTCTTGGGGCGCTCCTCGCTTCGTCTGGCCTCCTCTCGCGCGAGTGCATCACGTGTCTCCTGAGTCTCCTACTCGTCAGACTCCTCACTCTCAGTCTCCTCATCATCATCATCTGCAACAACTGCAGGAACTGGTGGCGCTCTACGCCTGATATCATCCTCATGAACATACTTTCAAGGAGAGCAAGAAAGCAATCTCCCTATCCTAGAGATTCCTCTGGCGAAACGAATAATGAGATAACTCGTCTTCTTATGACCCTAAACTGTCCAACCTCTAAACTCCGCAGCCGAAGCAGTAGGTGGCGGTGGCGGGTCGAGCTCATAGGCACTAAAATCCTTTGGAAACAGCTCCGCGATCTCAAGATTAGTAGGTGCAACAAGTGGAGGCATATGCGCCTCATAATCAGCATCATCAGCAACACGATCCCCAGCAGGACCTGAAGAACCCTTCTTAAAAGAAGGGGGACATGGGAAAGAATGCTTTGCAGGAGGTAGAAACTCAACTCCCGGTGAATTAGAAAGAGATGTCAAATCCGAGCATGGTATCTCCATATAGAGAGATCTCTGCTGGCGGTCCTCGAAGTGCTATATGAAAGTTCTCGAGTTGTCTATGGAATACTTCTAGGAGGAAGCTAGAATGGTACAATCAATATGTTGCATCCCAACGAGCAAAGCATAAAGAGGTCTCTCGTCGTGATAAATCTTCACCTACTTTGGGAGTTTGAACTCTACTCGCTGGTGACCAGTGAAGTTAAACCAGATGGGAAGCATCATGTTGGGTAATAAGAGCACCCACAACAAAGGATTTCTTCTCAGCAACCATGACGACCATGTTCAGATCCGTAGCCGCCACATAACAGATTTGAGCTCCCAAGTACCATGTATGTTTGACGCCACTAAAATGAGACCCAACTCGTCGTTGGTCACATCAGCCTGAATAGACTTGGCGTAGATGTGAGAGCTAAGCACCTTGGCCGCGAGGCGAAGAATATGGCTGCAGATATGCGACTGCTTCACGCTCTGAGAGACAAATTGTGCAGCAGCAATATAGTCCCAAAACTCACTGGACCTCATAAAAGTTGGTACATAAGCATCTCAGCCCTGCGCAAAACCAAAAATTCGAGCCAAGTCCATGAGAGAGATAGGGTGAAACTGACCCTGCTAAAGGATGTTGCTCATCACTTTCTTCACAACAACTTTGCCATTCTCTTTAAACTCTGGTGTGAGGATGGCCCTGACCTTGGAGAAAGGTTTAAATTTCCCTCTACGCTTCACCTTGTAAAATTGTTCTGCGAAATCGAGACAGGGATCGTTCAATCCTTGACAAGGATCGATCGATCCATGTCCTTCTGCCAGGATATTTCTTCTCTTCACAAACACTTCCCCCGATGCTTGAAATCTGTCCAAAGTACGATCTTTCCGCACATTAAGCTCGATACCTGTAAAAACACTAAAGAACACAAAACCGCTCCAAAGAAAGCCAAATACATACTAAAAACAATATTTCTCGACTAAAAACCAGATTAAAAACCTATAAAATGCTAACACCTCAATCATGCATATCATCAGTAGGTACAACATTGTTTACATATTGATGACGATTACTACTACTACTACTACAAACATGACCACTATATCCACCTTCTCCATGTTGACACCAAATAAAATAGTGCAGTGTAAACCCTCTATTTAACAAATGCTTTCATACATTTTCAACTAGAATGAATCTTGTATTCTTGCATTTTTTGCACATGGACAGGATGTCTTACCACTGTCTACAGTAATCGGTTGGTGAGTATCTTAATGCATAAATATTTCAAGTCCTTCAAGAAATTCCTTTCGCACCATCCCGTCTGAATCTCTATGCATGTACATCCATCGTCAGATGTAGTATAAGTCACCTGTAGACATGTTTGTTACCTTGTTTAGTGGGAGAGGAAGATGATAAGAGAAAAATTATTGTAAGGTGTGATTGAGATGTATGCATAATGAAAGTATTTATAGTAAAGTCTACAAATTTACCATCGAATTTACTACGAACATTAACAACCGATTTACTTCGATTACACTTAGCTACACTTTAACGACTTTTAAACGTCCAATTCGCAATGAGATTATTCGTTGTTATTAGACCAGTATGTACGTAAGTAATTATGTCTTCACCTACCACTAATTCGACGTATATTCATTGTTAAGAAACATAGAATGAAATTCGTCGTTATTGAGACGTTAATTTACGACGATTTTGAGGCTAAATCTACATTCAACGTTAATTATTCGTCAATTCGATGGTAAATAACAATTAATTAACGATGAAACATTTTGTCGTTACGCAACGACGATACAATAATTCATCGTTAAACAATCGTTAATTCGATGCAAATTAACAACGACTCAATTTCGACGTTAAAATTCGACGCTACAAAACTATTTTCTTGTAGTGGTGGTTCGTTTTTAAGAAAGCTAGTAATAGAAATGGATTGGAATGATGATAAGTATTATTAGTCTCTTTGCCTAGGTTTTTCGGATACTTCTCCATGACCCCTTAGCTTAATATTTATACAGGTAAGTTAGTCCTTATCCCCTTAGAATTAGTAAACATCGTAATTTTTGGGAGTAATATAAGCCTTGGAAATTCCCCTTGGTTCAAATGGAGTACAACAGTAAGGCCATAAGGCAGGGGAATGCCCAGAAGTAGGAAGCAAGACGACCTGGTGAAGCCGAAAGCTAGATGCCAAAGCGAAGCCAGAGGCCCGAAGCCAGCCACCATTATTTAGTGTTTATCTTATCTAATAAATAAGTAGATAATCATGTAAATATATGTAGATATATACGATATCTCCTGATTTGTAGGAGATATCGATGAACTCCATGTATAAATATAAAGCTTAGGGGTTTGGAAAAACAATCTGAAAAATCCCTAGGCTCAAGAGAACAATACACAGCTTTTTCCATCTTCCAGCTTCCGTAAAGCTTTCTAAAGAAAATCCCTAAGTCACCCATAATAGTTGGCGCTAGAAAGAGTGGAGCTTTCCTATTAAACTACGTGACAATGGCTGGAGACAACCATGACACCATAGACATCACACCTGCATGAGTAGAGCTCACTTACAAAGACAAGACTAGGTGAGATGGAAAAACTGCGAAGGGATCAAACTCCAACTGGAGCCGAGGCCGCAACCATGGAGTTGCAAGCTCTGAGACAATGGATGGGAGTCCATACCAAGACGCTTCAGAAGAACGCACAACATCTGCAATAGCTTGAATTGGAGAACGAAGCCGTCAGAGAGACAAACTCTACCTTAACGTCCAATCAAGTCACGGGTCAGTGGTTCGGGGTTCACGTGTCCTGGATGCAAACTTTGGAAACTCCTCCAGCCAATAACATTGGAGAAATATTAGATCAAACGACGATGGGGACCCACGGGAACTAGGATCCTAGCTAGGAGTAAGGTCACCCAATGGAAATATAGGGGCAGCAGGTCGTAAGCCCCATCCCACTTTCTGACGAAGCCAAACATCTTGAACAGATGTTTTCTAGCAAGTTCAAAGCTCTGCAATCAGTAATCGAACGTCTTCTAGGTTTTGCACCCCCACTGAGGAAAAGTGCTCCAAGCTCTTACGCGGACACTCCTTTCACAGATGAGATTGCACTAGTTGTCATGCCTAGGAATTTCAGCTTCTTTTTCATCACGCCATACGATGGGACTTCTGACCCGGATAACCACATCGCGCAATACAAGTAAAAGATGCTTACCGTGGCGATTCAGAAAGAACATAGGGAAGCTGCTATGTGCAAGGCGTTCGGATCCAACCTAACTGTCGCTGCCCTACAGTAAAACATCACAATTCCAACCGGAACTGTGGGATCCTTTGCACACTTAACAAATTTGTTCATAGAATAGTTTGCCAGCAGCAGATTGACCCCCAAGTCGTCTGACGATCTTTATGAGATCAAACAACGCAAGGCGGAACCTCTCAGAAGCTATGTGCAACGCTTCAACAATCAGAAGGTTACAATACCAAATTACAGCGTTGTCGCCGCAGTTTCTGCCTTTAAAAGAGGACTCCTTCCTGAAGGGGACCTATACAAGGAGTTGTCCAAGTACCAGTGCAAGACAATGGAAGACGTACTTGCTCGTGCCCAGGAACATATCAAATGGGAAGAAGATATGCTTTCTAGGAAAGAATCCCGGGTCATGAGGACCGAGAAGACAGCCAGGAAGGACAAGCCTTATCAAAGACCTCCCGGAGAAAGAAGAGGAAAAGGAGCCAAAGGAGGGCACCAACCTTTGGGTAAGCCAGACGACAGCAGATTTCCTCCAACAAACACTTGGCCCGATATATCAAACCTATCGATATCGAGAGTGGAACTAGTGGGAGTCCTGAAGGAGATGGGAAACAAACTCACATTGCCTGTAAAACAGAACGAAGGACTGCATATCTCTAAGGCTAGAAGTCAACGAATTTCTCAAGAAGGGCCACTTGCCGGAGTTTTTCTCTAACGAAACGAAGGAGATGCTGAGTAACCAGGAAGATGGCGTCCCAGCAGGCCGCCAAGCTCTAGACTCTCCCAGACATGATCGAGTGATCAACGTCATATCCGGAGGATTTGAAGTTAGCGGCATCACACAAGCTGACGCAAAGAAAAGCACAAGGATAAAAAAAAACAACTATGGCATCCTTGTAGCCAAGCGTTAGGGGCATAGCAAAGAGGCCATAAGCTTCACGGTCGAGGAGCAAGACAAGATCCTGACCCCGCATCACGACGTCCTGGTCGTTTCTTTATCAGTGGCGAATTTTTTTGTGAAGAGAGTACTCATCGACAATGGAAGTTCCACAAACGTGCTCTTCTTTGGAGCATACACGGATCTAGGGCTCACCAAAGAAGCTCTAACCAAGAAGGCCACACCACTAATAGGCTTCAGTGGAGAAGTCAAGCAGACTATCGGAGAGATAACTCTACAAGTCTGTGCCGAAGCAATAAACTTGTCCACCAAGGTTTATGTTATAGACTGCCCCTCTGCCTATAACATGATCATGGGCAGACCCTGGATACACGAGATGAGAGCAGTGCCTTAAACTTTACACCAAGTGCTGAAGTTCCCAACGCCTTGGGGAATCAAAGAAATCAAAGGGGACCAAGAGAACGCTCGATCGTGCTACCATACCACTCTGAAAGGAAAGACAACCCCCTTGTAGCAATTATAGAGCTCACTTCCTGCGAAGCATACTGAGTAGCCGGAAGTGGAGCAGCTAGACGAGATACCCCTGATATGTGGAGAGCCGGGAAAAATGTCAGAGTGGGGTCAAGGTTGGAAGAAACCATATGCTAGGTATAGGCCCAGACGTAATAGTACACTAACTATAGGTAGATCCAAAATACCCAGAAATCAAGCAGAAATTGAGGAAGTTTGCACCTGAGCGGGATGCTATCTGTTGGGAGTAATTTAGATCATGAGAATTCTCAGGCTTAGATGGAGTATAGTAGTAAGATCTCAAAGCAGGGGAATGCCAAGAAGCAAGAAGCTAGACGACGTTGCATAGCCGGAAGCCGGGAGTCAGACGACCCTGCATAGCCGGAAGCCGGAAGCTAGCCGACCGCCGACTCGTACTTATTTTTACTATATAAATTAGTAGATAATGACGTGTATTCTAGATATAGATGCATACATTTTACAGATAATCATGATATATCCAATTCTTGGAGGGATAATCATGAACTACATGTATAAATACATAGCTTAACGGCAAAAAGTGCACACACGAAACCCTAGGCTAAGAAATCAATACAAGGCTAATCTCTTTCGCTGTTATTGATCAAAAAGCTTCGAATAACTTCACATGATCCTTGCTAAAGCATTCATTAACCTCCAACATCCGTAGTGTTATAAAGAATGACCAAAATCACCTGTAAGAATAGGCGCTAGAAGAAGGGGAGCTTTCAAAAGCAGCTACGTGACGATGGTTGCAGATAAGCATGAATCAGCAAACATCACGCCGGGACAAACAGAGCACACTTACGAGGAGATGCGATCTTAGCTAGAAACTTTGCAAAAGAGACTAGGAGAGATGGAGTAGCTTCGAAGGGATCAAACTCCAACTAGGGCTGATGCCGCAATTGTAGAGCTTCAGACCTTGAGACAGTAGATGGATTCTCATGCCAAAACACTCCAGGAGAATACACAGCATTTGCAGCAACTAGAGCTGGAGAACAAGACCCACCGAGAGGCAAACTCAGCTTTGACGGCAAATCAAGCCACAAATCAAAGGTTCAGGGTCCACGTGCCTCGGATGCCAACTCTGGAAGCTGATGTGTATATATTTTCATGCATAATTAGCTTCATTTTAGCTTAGTTTCATCCACTTTTAGGTTGTATATATGGCATTTTAGTCTTAGAATGCATTAGATTGATTCTTGAGTCTAGAGTCTAGTTTAGCATATCTTGCATTTGCATGCATTTTCTTTGCATTTTGTAGGTGCAACTTGGGATGGATCTATGGAGACTCTAGGCATGAATTCAAGGTGGGATTGAAGCTAAGAAATCATGGAGAAGAGGGGAAAAAAGCTTTGGAAGAGATGGGGATCATCTAGGCATCAAAGAGGAGCAAGGGACATCAAGAGCTGCCCAAGGTTGTCTCCCATACCCAGGGTCGATGGCCAGCAACCTAGGCAGCAAATCATGCATTCTCCTCTGTAGGTTACCAGCCATCGACCCTGGGTAGGTCGATGGCTGATAACATAGCCCAAAAATACCATTCTTAGGGCTTCTTCCAAACTCTCTTTAGTATAAATACCCCTTTAGCCTCCAAGAACAAGAGGATCCTTTTTACAACTCTTTTATCTACTTCTTAACACTTTTATTTGATGCTCTATGTTGATTTCTTGATCTTTTAGATCAAGAGTCTCTCTTGTATCTCAAATCTTATATCTATTAAATCATGTTTATATTTCTCATCTTTTCTCTCTTTACTCATATGATGTGTGAGTAGTCTTTTCTTCGATCTTTGGGATGGTGGATTTGAGATGATTTGTGGTTAGGGAATGGTTTTTAGTGATGTATAGGACTTAGATCTCTATGGTTTAGTTGTTCTTAATGCTAGATCAAGGGTAAAAACTAGATCTTGACATGTATACATTTCACGCCCGAGAGGTGTTCGATGAAATATCTAGGAGAGCCTAAAGTATGCCAAACTTAGCTTAGCCAACGAGAGTTGATAGCTAGGGAGGTTGGTAAGAAAGTGGAATGGTTCTTAATGATTGCTTGCTAAATGATCACAACAAAGAGAGAGCGTGAGTGAAAAATGTTAGCTTGCAA